>JAJOZX010001415.1:270000-427500 GCA_023014485.1 Bathynomus jamesi
GTTGGTTTCAGCACGTGCATTATTCAATTTTTCAGTAAGATCCATGGAATTTTTTACCTGTGAATCAGAGATAGTTCCGAGAATGGGGAACAAGACTTTGACAAGCCATTTGGAGAGTTTATAAGTAATAGAGCCCACCGAGCTAATAATAGGGCGCATAGGGTTGCCAGGTTTGTGGGTTTTAATAAGACCGTAAAGGTAGGGAAAAGAAGGTGAAGTGGACATGAAAAGCGGAATTAAGTCCTTATGATCTTTGAGAATGCATTTCAAGCCACTATTGAATGATTTGATGACGTAATCCTGCGGGTTCTTCCTAAGTTTGCTGTATGTGGCGGGGTCCTGGAGAAGCTCGTTCATCTTTCTGATGTAGTCCACTTTGTCCATAATAACTATGGTGTTAGCCTTGTCTGCTTTAGTAATATGGAGCTCACCATCTTTTTTTAATTGTGAGAGACTATTGCGGAAACGTTTAGGAAAGTTATCTTCGTAAGTACTATTCGCCGCACTATAAACAAGGCCTTTAACTATGTTAAACAAAGACTGAGGAAGATTACACTGTTTTTCAAAACAAGCGAGACTGTAACAAATTTGTAAAGCAGAAGGTTTTTTGACAATAAAAAAGGACATACCATATCCAAGGGCACTTTTTGCATCGTCACTAATGTTTTTCGAAGAAAGGTTCAAAACACACTTTGAGCTTGCTTTTTTACTCCACTGAAAATTTCGAATGAGACTTTTTAATTTTGCGATCCAAAATGTTACGAAGTGAAGAAGTTCTACGCAACTCGTTGTAAATTTCATCAAACAAAGGTTGGATCCACGGTTGGGGAATAACGGTCACAAAATTACGTTTGGCAATGCTTAAATTTTTTAAGGCGGACCGTTGAAAAATGGAAGTACTAAAATATTCTTTGACAAAGTACGAGTGTTATATTTCACACGATAGAAATTCGTTTTGCCTTGTTGAGACAAGATTCCATAAACGCAGGTGGGTAACACAGATCACTTCCAATACCGTTGATTTTTTCCAATTCGGTCTTATTAAAACCCACAAACCTGGCAACCCTATGCGCCCTATTATTAGCTCGGTGGGATCTATTACTTATAAACTCTCCAAATGGCTTGTCAAAGTCTTGTCCCCCATTTTCGGAACTATCTCTGATTCACATGTAAAAAATTCCATGGATCTTACTGAAAAATTGAATAATACACGTACTGAAACCAACGATAGCTTGATCAGTTTTGACGTTTGTTCATTGTTTACAAAAGTGCCGATTGACGATATGCTTGACTTTCTCTCCCAGAATTACATAAGTATGACCTGCCACTACCTTCACACATTGTTTTGGAACTTATTAAGCTTTGCATCAAAGACTGTAAATTCACTTTCAATAACGAGTATTACACTGGTATGCATCAATTTTGCTGTCAAGGGTTTTGTAAGTGATTCTTATAGAGTTTTCCTGCTGATTTCGAATCTGCAATCCGTTTTTCTCAATCAGCTCAGGTTCCGGCTATGGCCTCATAAGTAAAATAGAATTTTTCGTGATTTTGTCAAAGCGGAATTGGAACAGTAACATCTATCATCACTTGTTTCACTTGTATAATATCTTTTTTTACTTTTCAGGCATATAGATAAAATATTTCATAATGAATAGAGCGTGTAAAAATGATCCCAATAGATTCTGCTACATATGTGGGACGGTTACCATGCCAAATAACCAGTCCCAAATCACTAAATTTGTGAAGACAATGTATAGAGCATACTTTGGAATTAAGCTAGGGGACCAGGACAAAAATTTCGCCCCTCATACGTGTTGCAAGACGTGCATTGAAAATTTGAGAAGATGGAGCAAAGGCAGAGCGAAATCTTTGCCTTTTGGAATTCCCATGATTTGGAGAGAAGGAAAGGATCACGTGACAGATTGCTATTTCTGCATGACAAACCTCCAAGGTGGGCTTATAATTTATTTTTCTTAAATATTTTGAAATCCTCGTATGAAACTTGAATATATTCACCATAATGTAATATTCACCATATATAGCATAATATTCACCATAATGGTAATCATACATTTACATATACATATTGTTAGAAAATACATTTACACATACATATTGTTATACAAGTTACATTTACATATGCAATGATTGTATATTTTCTTTCTTTTTCATTCATATTGTCCCCGAAGGGACAATATGAATGAAAAAGAAAGAAAATATACAGACTCCATCGACCTATTTCATATCTTACAGACCGCAGCCTTCCCTCACGAGCCGCCACTGTCTGAATGCTTCTTCTATTTCATATGCAAGTTTTATATCCATGTTTCTGTGTTTCTATTTTCAGGAGTTAACAAGAAGAATAAACACATTGTTGTATACCCTGACATTCCTTCTGCTATGAGACCTGTACCCCATGGTCCTGGAATTCCAATACCCGACCCACCTCAAACCCTGGACTTCGATGATTCTGATGATGAATCAATGACCAATGCCAATGACCAGTCCCAGTCGTATATACCTCAAAATACCGCTTCAAATGAGCCGAGGCCTCTCAACCAGGCCAAACTTAATGATCTTACCAGGGATTTAGGACTTTCCAAATTAGCTGCCGAGATCTTGGGCTCACGACTTCGAGAGGACAACTTGCTGGCTCCGGGAACAACATTCTCCTGGTATAGGAAACGAGAGGAAGAATTCCGCAAGTTTTTTGCAGTGCACGAAAATACCTCTCCTTAGTGTACTGCTGCAATGTTGAGGGGCTAATCGAATCCTTGGGCCTGCCATATAACGCATCAGAATGGAGGCTATTTATAGACTCGTCTAAACGAAGTTTGAAAGCAGTACTTCTCAACATTGGGAATAGGGTTGCATCAGTCCCTGTAGCACATTCCGTACAACTTACTGAGAGCTACGATAACATGAAAATTTTACTGGATGCTCTCGTATACGACCAACATAACTGGAGGATCTGTGGAGATTTGAAGGTAATACTAATATCATAAGTAAACTATTGCTATTGACTATGTTGTTTTTCCAAAGGTTATTTGAGAGCGTATAAGAACACTTAACTTCCCCACAGAAGTGATACAGTCCAATGCATAGATTTTTTTATCTGATAGAACAAATTCTCTAAATTCTTTAAATATTTTCATTTTTTTTCAGATTGTGGCATTTGTATTGGGAATGCAAGGGGGATACACGAAATACCCATGTTTCCTCTGCAAATGGGATAGCCGAGCGGATGAGAAGCACTATGCACAGCGTGAATGGGCATCCAGAGAGAATTTTGAACCTGGGTCGCATAATGTCGTTTCAGTGCCCCTTGTACCACCAACAAAAATTTTGCTCCCACCACTTCATATTAAGCTGGGCTTGATGAAAAATTTCATCAAATCAATGAATAAGGAGGGTTCAGCATTCCGATATCTCGAGAGTAAATTTCCTCATATATCTGATGCTAAACTAAATGCTGGGTTTTTGATGGTCCTCAAATTCGAACTTTGATCAAGGATACTCAGTTCGAAAACGCAATGACTCCAACTGAGAAGAATGCCTGGCAGGCATTCAAATCAGTTGTCACTGATTTTCTTGGCAAGCGTAGAAGTCCAGAATACGAGTCCGTTGTCGAAAACTTGATGGAAGCTTTCAAAGCTCATGGGTCGCGCATGTCCATAAAAATGCACTTTTTGTGGTCCCACTTGGACTATTTTCCTGAAAATTGCGGGGATTATAGTGAGGAACAGGGTGAACGATTTCACCAAGATATCAAAATAATGGAAGAGAGGTACCAGGGAAACTGGGATATCAATATGCTGGCGGACTATTGCTGGTGTTTGAAGCGAGACGTGCCCGAAGAAAAACACAGACGGAAAGCCAAAAAAACTTCATTCCTTCCTCAATAAACTTTTTCCATATTCATTGTATGAATAAAAGTATTTATTCACACAATGTTTTCATTTTTCACGAGTGTTCTTATAATATTACTCGTATCTACAGTGTTTAAGCTAAAAAAATCAATAAATTTGGGGATAAAATTGGACTTATAATAAATGGCCAATAGAGAAAAACCTGACCTGATTGAGGAAAACCAATGTCATTTTCGAATTCAGCATGGTCGAATTATATAATATGAGTTGAAAAAACCCTCACAGCAGACAAAAAATTTCATATGCATACCAGTGTTATCAACAAGTTTTTGGGATGGCCATGGGCAACCCCTTGTCGCCCTCCTCTCCAATATTTATATGGAGTTTTTCGAAATTACTTACATTCCGAGAATCCTGGGGTTGGCATCCCTTGGTTGCGGTACGTCGACGATATTTTGTGTATCTGGCCCATGAATCGTGACCTGGATAACTTCCTCCTTCAGTTAAATGATCAAGTCCCCTCCATTAAGTTTACTTAGAAGTGGAAAAGACAACTCAATCCGTTTTTGGATGTGCGTGTACATAGGGAAAGCCCAGGTTTTAAGTTTAGTATCTATCGGAAAAAACAAACAATTTGTCCTACGTACACTTTTACTCGGGACATGACACCCCCACTAAGAAGGCCATTTTTCTTCAATGTTCTCCGCGCCCTTAGGATCGCCAGTCCGGAATACATCGATGCCGAATTGAAAAAAATCAACGGTATTGGAAGTGATCTGTGTTACCATCTGCGTTTATGGAATCTTGTCTCAACAAGGCAAAACGAACTTTCTATCGTGTGAATATAACACTCGTACTTTGTCAAAAATATTTTAGTACTTCCATTTTTCGGGCTTTTTAGGCATTGCTAATGTACTTAAGCTTTTGGATATTAATGTAGTATTTTCATATAACAATATTGTGAAAAATATCAGTAAAAAATAGCCCTACCAATAATTCAGGCATTATCTATAAAATTGGTTATAAACAATGTGATTCCTTTTACATAGGTCAGACGGGAAAGGATTTGCACACACGTATAAAACAGCATCAATATTCCGTTAGAACAGGACAGTCGTCCATTGCCCTTTTTGTCCATTTGTCAGTTATCCCACTGTATTGATTGGAATAATGCTTCAGTTTTATTTCACTCTAGCAACATTGTTAATAGAAATATTCTTGAGTCTGCCATTATCCAACTTACAAATAACTTCAACATAGCAAAGGTCTTTTTCAACTCGATCCTGTTGTTTTGAATTCCTTCAGAACGATTTAGATAAGAAGGGTAGAGCTAAATCTTTGGTAAACTTGTATGCTTAATAACTTTTATTTTTCAATTTATTTTTATATATATCAGACTTAGACAAGAAGGCAGAGTGCTAAAACCTGGGCAGATTTCCAGTATAAATTCGTATGTTCCTCTTACAAGTTTTATTTTTATTTTTAAATTTATTATTTTTTTAATTAACTATAACATTGGTTGGAAACAATTCATTTGATCTTGTGTTTGATTCGGGCAAAGTGCTAAAATCGGTAGTTTTTTCTTACAAATTTGTATGCTCCTCCCACAATCCTTTAATTTTTTTTTATTTCTCCGTTTATTGTATACTAGCTTGCCCGGGTAACCCGCTAGTATACTATAAAAACAAAAAGTTATCAAGCGTTGCCCGGGTAACCTAAAACCCGCACTTCGTGCGGGTTCCAAAATATCCCAGCTGAAGGTCGAATATTTTCTCTTTAACCAAACTATTACGACTTAGGTGCTCTTCCAATAAGTGCTCTACCGTAAAATTTACATTCCAATATGTGCTAACTAACGAAAATATCACGACCTAACCTAACCAATCGTCAAGGGCGTACAATTGACCTAACGATTGGTTAGGTTAGGTCGTGATATTTTCGTTAGTTAGCACATATTGGAATGTACATTTTACGGTAGAGCACGTATTGGAAGAGCACCACGACTTACCCTAACCAATCGTCAAGGGCGTACAATTAACATAAAAAATAAATAAAAAACAAAAAAAAAATTTGTATTTATTTATTTTCGTGCGGGTTCCAAAATATCCCAGCTGAAGGTCGAATATTTTCTCTTTAACCAAACTATTACGACTTAACTTAACCAATCGTCAAGGGCGTACAATTAACCTAAAAAAATAAATAAAAAACAATAAATTTTTTTTTATTTATTTATTTTTATTAAGAGAAGAGGTTCTTTATACTGTACGGCATTGACGATTGGTTAGGTTAAGTTATTAGGTTAGGTTATTTATAAAATAAATAAATAAATAAATAAATAGCAACATTAGATTCCTTGTAAAAAACTGGTTATTATGATGTTATTTTAAAATTTGTAAGTTCAACCGTTTGGTTTTCTACAGCGAACAACTAAATAAACAAATAATCAAACTTCCTCTTTTATATATATATATAAGATAAGATAAGAAGATATATATAAATTTTTTTTTTCGTAATCTATATATAGGCTGTAACTCTTTATGTACTTCAGTGTTCCTGAGGATGTCATTAGACGAAAGCGCTTGAGCACCATTCTGTGTTTCCTTTCCTTCGTGGTTTTATTCATCATAAATATTTTTCATGTGTTACTTTCGTGAAATAATTTATATATATATATATATATATATATATATATAGAGAGAGAGAGAGAGAGAGAGAGAGAGAGAGAGAGAGAGGAGCCTAGGTGGTGTAGTGGTTTGCGTCGCTGACTACGAAACCATAAGCCCCGGGTTCGAGATCCGACGGCAGCCGGCGCGCAGCAAAACCCAGCGGTTCATCCTTCCACACAATAAAGAAAGTGGTTGGTAGATAAATGGGTACCCTAGGTGGCCTAGTGGTTAAGACGCTGGGCTGCTGATGGGGCGTGGTTCGGATTCCACGTTAAACTGTAGGTCTAAGGTGGAGTGAAAGCTTAACCTTCGTCAGAATGAACAATTCAAGCGAGAGAGAGAGAGCGAGAGAGGAGAGAGAGAGAGAGAGAGAGAGAGAGAGAGAGGACTCTATCTTTACTAGATGTTTGTTACTAAGTCACAATATATCCCAAGAGCCCCTTCTATAAACTTTAATGTTAATTAACTTAAATGCACTGTAGGAGGAAATTGTGGACACCAATCGACAAGGGAATATTCCAGTGAGAGGGGAAGACGTTAGGCAGAACAAAGAAAGTGCTTGAACTTTTGTTTCTCCTGTCATTGCACTACTTAGCTGATTTTTTTCCGTATCTCATCTACCCTGTGAGCAGTTCAGCATGCTCTCAAACACATACTTCTTTTTCTGTCCCTCACTACACATACGAGTGGTCAGGAAAAAAAATGTATAACTTTAAGAACACGTATTTAAGAAACGAACGAGTACCGAGACAAAACAAAATCATAATTTGAAATTACAAACGTGTACTTTTGTGGTAATATAAACATTTCTATACAATCCTAAAAATCTTGAAGTGCATGATTTTCTCAATCCAGCGCTCTTTCTGCTCTCGCACCCACTGCAATCTGGTTAAGAAGTTGTGCACCACAATTATGATTGTGTCTTGCTGGATTCGTCTCACTTCTCGCCGAATGTTAGCTTTGAGGGTGTCTAGATTCTTGGCTTTGACTTTTTTTACACATTATTCTTAAGATAACCCCAGAGAAAGACGTGGTACGGGTTCAGGTCGGAGCTGTGTGATGGCCATTCTCGCTCCGTGCATCGCGATAGGATCCTGTTCTGCAGCTTCCTCCCAGCCAGTCCAGCACCATCGTACAAGAACCAGAGAACATTTTGAGTGATATCATTATGTCTCTAAATTACTGGCCAGTACTTCCTTCTGAGCATCTTAAGATAACCGGTAGCGTTGACGGTCAAAGTTTTACCATTTTCCTCTTCAAGAAAGAATGGACCTATGATGTATCCATATCCTATAGCACACTACACAGTTAGCTTTTCAACACTGAGAGGATGCTTTTCAGTTTCATGTGGCTGCTCGCAAGCCCATATTTGGAGATTTTGTTTTGCTTATCCAGAAAGATAAAAATGAGCCTCATCCGTGAACTGAATTCGCTGCATGATCCCTGGGTTTTGCTTCACAAACTCTGACATTTCTTCGGCAAAGTGCAGTCGAGCTGCCTTGTTTTGATCAGTTTGTGATTTAAAAAACTGAATCTTATAGGGGTATAACTTAAGATCATTGTGTAACATTTGCAACACGGAACCGCCAGTAAATGCCAAGTTCAGCAGACAGTCCGCGTGACGATTTTCGTGGACTTTGCTGAAGGGTCCTCCTAATTCGTTCAACATTTTAGTTTGTTGTAACAACTTTAGGGCGTCCATTTCTGCATTTGCTCCTGTTTTTGACGCTACCAGTTTCCTGAAAGTTACGTATGGCTTGCAGTATTGTGTGTCTTGATGGAGCTGTCTTGCAATTGTATGCACGTTTGTATGCACGTTGTACCCTTGTCAGAGACTTCCCATGGTCATAGTACAGCTTCACCAGTTCTGCTTTCTGCTCAGGAGTGAGCTGTGACATTGTTATCTAACCTGCAAAGCAGAAATATTATATATCAATAAAAAAGTAAAGGTATCTTCTTTCAATTGAGTAATAATTCACTTATACAACTTACATATTGTCGAAATAACATTTTAAACTTGTGAAGGTTTTCCCTGACCACTTTGTACACGCATATTACTTACTACACAATCTTTTCAAAGTTAAAAAAAATGGCATCAACTCAGAGGCCTCAGTGTCCCCTGAGGAGGGAACCATAAATGTCGCCACTTCTGGCTCCCCCGCTACCAATACCGGGAACGCAGGGTTGCTTCTGCTATTGCTCATTCGAGATGGTTTGCGCTCTGCCTGATTCACTTTTCATAAACTTCTGCAACATCTGTGGCCTCTCCTCAAATTTTCAATCTGTTGAACACCATCTCTTCTCCTCTAAACCTCACCTTCTCTTCCTCACTGAAATTCAGGTGTTTCGGACGACTGACAGCAACCCTTTTTCTGTACCCTCCTACTTCCTCTATACTAAATTTCATTCCAAAGGTGGATGTAGCGTATACGTACACAACGACTTAATCTGCTCTCGTACTCACAAACTTGAATCAGCCGAATTCTACACCCTCTGCCTACGGCTTACATGCCAGTCTCACACCATAAGCGGATCCAGTGAGGGGGTTAGGGGCTTAATTGAAGCAACGGGGTTTAATTTGGAGGCCCCATACATCCTGGTTAAAATAAATTTGGATAAACGTTTGAATCCTTATGTTCACTTTGCTTCAATTAAGCCTCCTGGCTCCCCCTCTCTCTGGATCTGCCTATGTCTCAAACTAAATACATCTGCATTGTCTACCTTTCTACTAATTCTACTGACTATCCAAAACTCTCTCACTACCTCACTTCCAAAGTGGAATGCATTCTGTTCGACTCTCATTTTGCTAAAATCTCCATTTCACGGACATCCCTGGTGAACTAGTTTACAACTTCTCTATCCTGAGCAGATTGTACAGCAGCCTACTCGTACCTCTGATCGCCTTGGAGATAGGCCCAACATTCTGCATTTATTTTTCACCGATCATCCTTCTTCTTACTCTGTCAAACTTTTTTCTCCGTTGGGCTCCTCCGACCACAATCTTATATGTGTTTCCTCTCCTATCGCTCCAGTTCGGTCTTTGGATCCTCCCAAGAGGAGACGCCTTCAGCATTTTGACGCCGCTGATTGGGAGGCCCTCAGGCAGTACTTCTCTGATTTCCTATAGATTGATTACTGCTTCCGTGGACGGCGTCCCTTCGGTTGCGCTGAGCGCGTCACGGAGGTGATTCTCTCCGGCATGGAAACGTACATAACATTCTTTTCCTACTATTAATGCAAACTTTACTTGTTCTAATGCTATCCGTAACAAAGAAGAGGCTTTCAGAAGGTATCGTTACCATCCAGCTCTCATTTAGCTTACATTTCTGCCCGGAATCGTGCAAAATCTGTTCGACTCGCCAAAAATTCTTTCATCAGACAAAAATGTGAAAATCTATCAAATTCTAATTCTTCTCGCTCTTTCTGGAAGCTAACCAAGAAACTCTTCAACAGCTTTAATTCTTTTACTTCCTCTCCTCTTTTCCATTCCGACGGCTCATTTGATTTTTAACTATTCGCTGAACACTTTGCTGAACTCTTCACTCAAACTTTCTCCTCCAACTCAACCATGCTGTTCTTCCATTTCCTCTTCCCTCTGACATAATTATGTCTGAAACTAGAATCTCTTCCAAAGAGCTTTTTTCTCGTCTATCTGATCTCAACTCTAGGAAGGCGTACGGTCCTGATGGTGTCCCTACTGTTGTTACCAAGAACTGTTTCTCTGCTGACTTCCTGCCAAGGCAAACTCTTTCGTCTTTGTCTCCCATCTGGTACTTTTTCTTCCTTCTGGAAATTTGTTTTCATTCAGCCTATCCCATAGAAGGGTGACCGCTCTGAACCCTCCAACTATCGTCCCATTCCTTTGATTTATTGTTTCTCTAAATTTTTTGAACCTATTCTTAATCGAAAGGTCCTTAAACACCTCTCTTCTCACACTCTTCTTTTAGATCGTCATGCATATCTCTCTGACTCTTGGTCTACTTTCGGGATTTCGGTGAAACCTTTAATATTACATTAGCTATATCGAAAGCTTTAGATAGAGTCTGGCACAAATCCTTAATTTCGGAACTGCCCTCCTTTGCTCTCTATCCTTCTATCTGTGCCTTCATCTCTGATTTCCTTTCTAGCCGATCTATAGCTACGGTTGTAGATTGCCATTGTTCTTCTCCTATAGCTATTAATAGTGGTGTTCTTCAGGGCTCTGTCCTGTCATCCAATCCTTTCCTTTTATTTATAAATGATCTATTAAATCGCCCTTCCTTTCCTATACACCCCTATGCCGATGATTCCACCCTTTACCTCTCCCCCGTTTCACAAACCGTCTTTCTCAACAGTCACTCCATGATTCGCGTGGGACGGCTATGGTACACCTGAACTCTGATTTTATTACCATCTCTGACTGGGGCAGAGAAAACTTTGTACCTTTCAATGCCTCCAAAACTCAGTTCCTTCATCTGTCGACTCGTCACAATCTTCCAGACAACTATCCCTTTATCTTCTCCAATACACAACTGAATCCTTCCTCTTCTCTTAACATTCTTGGTGTTTCCTTTTCGCATATACGATCTTTTTAAAGCAGCTTCCAAGAGGTTAGGTGTGCTGTACCGGCTTCGCAGTGTCTTCACCCTCACTCAATTGTCTCTGTACAAGGGTTTTGTCCGCCTCTGTATGGAGTATGCTTCTCATGTGTGGGGTACCTCAACCCACACAGGCGTACTTGATAGGGCGTAATCAAAGGCTTTTCGTTTCATCAATTCCTCGCCTCTTACTGACTGTCTTCAATCCCTCTCTCTTCGCCCCAATGTAGCCTCATTCTCTCTTTACTATCGCTATTATAACGGACACTGCTCTTCTCAATTCTCTAACTGCATGCCTCCTCCTTTAAGGAGAGCGTACAGTACCAGAGATTCGACACATTCCCATTCCTTTTCTGTCTAACTCTCTAACACAAGTGTTAATTGGTATTTTCACTCTTTCAACTACTCAACTAGTCAACTCTGGAACTATCTTTCTCAATCCATCTTTCCTCCTGTCTATTACCTTCAATCTTTCAAAGGCAGAGTGTCCGGACATCTCGAAATCCTTGGACCTTGAGTTTAACTCTATTCTTCCTCATTGGGGGTGGGTTGCGGAAATTCTCCCTTGGTCCCTCCTTCCTGCATAAAAAAAACATTAACTACTCAGAGTTCGTATGATGATGAGCTGTTGATAAGAACTGGTGCTTAACAACTACCAAGTTCTTTTTTCAATATCAGTAGAAGACATTTCCGCCTCTCTCCTTCCTATAATCCTTTCTATTCATGTGATAGAGTTAGCATGGTAATTATTCACTTTGAAATTTGCTCTCGAACGGTATAGTAAGTCCTTCACAGCTGAATTACGTGTAAAATGACCTTAGGAAGCTTTCAGCACCATTTTCCAGTGGCTGAAGATGCATAAGGAGTGTTGTGCAAAGTTAAAATGTCGACGATTCGTTTATGCCCATCCGATGTTAGTGAAAATTAAATATTAACATGAACTCGGGATGTTTTATTTTAAAAAGATTAATTATCATAGAAATTGTTGCCATTGAAATTAAACCGTAAAATTCAACTAAATTAAATTAGGGTACTAATCGAAATGAGTTTGTGGCATTCGTAAACAATATTTCTTCATAACATAAAGCCCACGACTAATAAATGCTAAGTACTATTTGTCCGAATTGGTGGCATTTGGAGAAAGAGTATTTAGCATTTGTAAGTCGTGCGCTTTATGTTATTAAGAAATACTGCTTGCAGATGCCACAAACTCAAATCGATGAGTACTTTAATTTAATTTAGCTGAATTTCATGATTTAAAATAAATGGTAATTTCCTTGATGATAAATGCAAAAAACTTCACTTTTTTCTACGTCAAGGTCAAAATATGATAATTAAAACCCACTCTAATAGACAGAGTTTATTTCCACAACAGTTTCGATACCCAATGGCATCCTCTTCGGGTGGATACAGAAGAGAATGCCAATGGGCATCGAAACTGTTGTGGAAATAAACTCTGTCTATTAGAGTGGGTATTAATTATCATATTCCTTGATGATGATAATGGAATGACTTAAAGATGCAAAACGTTTCAGGCGAGATACCTTATTTGAAAATGTCTGACTTACTCTTCATTCAATATTCTTACGTACTTCTAATGATGTAATGACTAAAAAATACATGACCGCATCAAGGCCAACAATAGACACGATACGAAACTCACGTATTTGTCGTCCCACTTTTCAGATTTTAGTACACACATTAGTGTACATTTAGAATACTAATTAAGGGAGAATGGGGAAGATTTTAATAACACACCCGCCTCTCCCAGTCCTCCATAGGTTGTGTTTCGGAGGTCTTTTGCTGCGCAAGGCTCAGCGGGCGTCCGAGTGTATATATATATATATATGTGTGTGTGTGTGTGTGTGTGTGTGTGTAAACTGTGTTGAAGAGGGAATAGGCGTTCTTTTACTGTTAAAAAAAAACCCGGGTTTTCCGAAGCCAGTCTGATGGGGAACTGCCCAAAAATCTCTGCGTTCCATATGCAACTGCAAATACTTGAGTTTCGTATCGTGTCAATTGATGGCCTTGATGCAGTCACGTATTTTTTAATCATTACATTATTAAAAGTACGTAAGAATACTGAATGAAGAGTAAGCCAGACATTTTCAAATAAGGTATCACGCTTGAAACGTTTTTCAGCTTTAAGTTATTCCAGTATCATTATTATATAGTAATATATACAGTATATATAAATAATTATTGCACACATATATATACACAATTATATATATATATATATATATAAATATATATATATATATATATATATATAATATATATATATATAATGAAAATAACCACGAAGGAAAAAGCACAAAATGGTGCTCAAGTGCTTTCGTCTAATGACATCCTCGACGATATTTTGTGTATCTGGCCCATGAAGCGTAACCTGGATGACCTCCTCCTTCAGTTAAATAATCAAGCCCCCTCCATTAAGTTTACTTTAGAAGTGGAACAAAACAACTCAATCCCGTATTTGGACGTGCGCGTACATAGGGAAAGCCCAGGTTTTAAGCTTAGAATTTATCGGAAAAAACAAAGTTTGTTCTACGTATACTTTTACTCGGACATGACACCCCCATCAAGACAGCATATTTTCTTCAATGTTTCTCCGCGGTCTTAGGATCGCCAGTCCGGAATACATGGATGCCGAATTAGAAAAAATCAACAGTGTTGGAAGTGATTTGTGTTACCCACCTGCTTTTTTTGGAATCTTGTCTTAACAAGGCAAAACGAACTTTCTATCGTGTGAATAATAACCCTCGCACTTTGTCGAAGAATATTTTAGTACTTCCACTTTTCCCGGGTTTTTTAGGCATTGCTAATGTACTTAAACTTTTGGATATTAATGTAGTATTTTCATATAAAATATTGTGAAAAATATCATAGAAAAAAATAGCCCTACCAATAATTCAGGCATTATCTATAAAATTAGTTGTAAACAATGTGATTCCTTTTACATTGGACAGACGGGAAAGGATTTGCACACGCGTGTAAAACAGCATCAATATTCCGTTAGAACGCGACCCGGGGACAGTCTTCCAGTGCTCTTTTCGTCCATTTGTCAGTTATCCCACCGTATTGATTATAATACTGCTTCAATTTTGTTTCACTCAAGCAACATTGTTAATAGAAATATTCTTGAGTCTGCCATTATTTAACTTACAAATAATTTCAACATTAGCCAGCGTCTTTTTTTTCTTGATCCTGTTGTTTTGAATTCGTTCAGAACGGATTTAGAAAAGACGGGCAAAGTGCTAAAACTCTGGTAGCTATTCCTTATAAATTTGTATGCTCCTCCTACAAATTTTATTTTTTATTTATTTATTTTTTTTGTGACCTATATATAGTCTTGAACGTGTTATTTATTTCAGTGTTCCTAAGGATGTCATTAGACGAAAGCGCTTGAGCACCATTCTGTGTTTCCTTTTTCCTTCGTGGTTATTTTTATCATAAATATTATTCACGTGTTACTTTCGTGAAATAATTTTCATATATATCTATATATATATATTGCTCTATATATTTCTACCCGCAATGTCCCTAGCTTCCCGGAGGTAACAAGACGTGTTCAATACAGTCTGATGCAAAGAATTAAAAAATCAACCAACCCAATTATCCAAGCTATCCACGAGTCCTGCCGTTTATCCTCTAAAGTCTAAACTATGGAATTCTTGGTAGGAAAACGTCTGTCTGTAGCTCTACTTAACTTCGACATTACTGTATTATTACTAATCAAGTGTGTATATTTCTGTATATATTCATATGGACTATAGTCTGCCAATAAACTTTTCATTTTCATTTTCATATATATATATTATACCTAATATATATAATATATATCATATTTGACGTTGTTTAACCTCCTTTGTAAAGATGATCTACAGAGGCTAAGGCTAACAAAGACCCTAAGATCCACTCTAAGGTTAGCCCGAGAGAAAGAAAGAGTAGGGGTTAAGTAAGGAGCAACACCTATCACTCGTGGGTTAACATTCATTCAGAAAAAGAGGAAAAAAGTCTCACCATCATCATCCGCCGGCCACTGCCGACAAGTCAGAAAAATAGTCGGAGAAATAGGAGAGGGGTGAAAGATGAAAAGAAGTAAAATAAGAACGCTTACAAACCATGCAAACACAGTCTTAACTCACTGTCATACCATGCAAACTACAAACATGCAAGAAAGAGTTAGAGACATGCAAAGTAAGGAGATAAGAAAAAAAAAAGTAGGTAAAGTTAAACAAAAAGTGGGTTAGTTTACGCTACGAGCTACATCTACGTTCGTGTTAGTCTAATTTTTTTTTTTTTTTTTTAATAATTTTATTGCTGGCATCACACGCTGGCATGTCACAAGCTGGCATTCATCGTCAACAGACTCATCCTCGAGCACCACCACCAGAGCTCCTGTTGCTAACTTTGTTTTTTTAATTAAACAACGTTAATACTTTTAAAATGTCTGTCAAGACGGTTCTTAAACATATTAACGCTGGTAGAATGAACGACTGACGCGGGAAGATTATTCCATTTATCAATTACTTTAAACGTAAAGAAGTTTTTAGCGATATTAGTAATGAAACGTCTGCCACGCAACTTAAATCCGTTATTGCGAGTATTACTATTATCGAAAGTGAACAATTTGTCAAAATTTACGTTATCGATGTTATTAACGATTTTGAAAACTTCAATAAGCTCCCCCCTTAATCTCCTAGTTTCGAGTGAATACAGTCTAACTCTTTAATCCTATCTTCATAAGGCTTATTGCGCAATGACGGAATAAGTTTCGTGGCACGACGCTGAACCCTTTCTAACCTATCAATATCCTCACGCAAGTACGGGCACCAAAACTGAACGGCATATTCTAAATGAGGCCTGACTAGGGACTTGTAAAGGGGCAATATAATATCCTTCGATTTAAATTCGAAATTACGCGCTATGAAGCCTAACATCCTATTAGCTTTTGCGCAAGACTCCAGGCACTGGTTCCTAACCTTTAAATCCTTAGATACGCGTACGCCTAAATCTACTTCCTCGTCAACGCTCGCTAACTCCCTATCATCCATCGTGTACGCGTAATTATTGTTGCGAGAACCTATATGCAAAACTTTACATTTGTCTACGTTAAATTGCATCTGCCACTTATCTGTCCACTCCATAATCCTATTTACATCGTCTTGGATCCTATTTCTATCGTCCTCGTTAACAACCTTACCGCCTATTTTAGTATCGTCCGCGAATTTTGACACGTTACTAGTCAATCCTACATCTATGTCGTTAATGTAAATTACGAATAGCAATGGGCCTAACACTGAACCCTGTGGGACACCGCTACCTACATCTAACCACCCGATTCACTACCATTAACTACGACCCTCTGTCTCCTAGCACGAAGCCATTCTTCTAACCAGTTAGCTACCTGACCGCGTATACCGTGCGCTTTAACCTTCGCAATTAGTCTCCTATGCGGAACTGTATCGAACGCCTTTTTAAAATCTAAATAAATAACGTCAGCTGCTCTATGCCTATCGTATTCGCGCACTATTTCGTTATAAAATTCTAACAAATTAGTTAAACAAGACCTATGGCGTCGAAACCCATGCTGACTACTATTAATCAAATCTCTACTTTCTAAGTGATCGATAATACGATCCCTAACTACGGATTCCAAAAGTTTACCGACAATTGACGTTAAGCTAATGGGCCTATAATTGCTAGCTACTGCGCGGTCGCCTTTTTTAAAAATAGGCGTGACGTTAGCTAATTTGAAGTCTTCAGGAATAATCCCCGTTTCGAGTGACTGATTAAAAATCTTCGTTAAGGGGCCTACGATAACTTCTTTCAAATCTTTCAAATGTCTGGGATAAAAGCGTCAGGGCCTGGAGCCTTGCTAACTTTTAGCCTATCGATATAATGCGCAATCTCAGCCTCGTAAACAGTTATTTCATCCAAAATAGTCTCGCTACTAAATGGAACGATATCGTCACGTCGGGGACATTATTTACGTCTTCTACGGTAAAAACTGTCGCAAAAAAGTTATTGAAAATACCCGCCATCGCCTGAGCGTCAGAAGCCAAAGCGCCATTAACATCCACTAGAGGGCCTATGTTATCTTTTACCGGCTTACGATTATTTACGTATTCAAAAAACTTTTTTGGATTATGTTTACTATCCGCAGCTATAAGTATCTCTAAATTACGCTTGGCATTCCTAACTGATCTTTTAACCTGACGTCTAAGCTCGATATATCTATTAAAGTTAGCTGCCGTGCCATTGCGCTTACTAAGTCTATACGCTCTATTACGCTCGTTTATAAACTCTCCTATTTCCCTAGTCCACCACTTCGGCCTACCACGATTTCTAGCGCGCTTGGGCCTACGAGGAATAAACTCCCTTTCAATATTCCTAAAACTTTCTTTAAACGCCACCCAACGCAAATTTGTGTCATTACCCATAAATAAGTTATCCCAGTCCACTACTCTCATCCTATCAGCAAAACTATCAAAATTAGCCCTACGAAAATCAGGGACTTCTATTACGTTACTATCCTAGTGTTTTCTATCAATAACTTAAACCTAAGAATTTGATGATCACTACATCCTAAACTCTCGCCTACTTCTAAACCTTCGACTATATTCTCGCCGTTCGTCATCACCAAATCTAAAATATTGTCACCGCGCGTTGGTTCGGTAACTATCTGTCGTAAAAAGTTATCGTCCATAAACTCAACCAATCTCAAACCCTCCTCATTACCAGTAAAATTCTCGTAATTAACATTAGGGCAGTTAAAGTCTCCGACAATTATACTATTCCGATTGTCAATAAAATTACCAAGAAGTGAGTAAAATCTAGTATCTGTATCGAGGGGTTGAACGGGAGGTCTATAAACAACAACAAAATTAAAACTAATACTACGCGCCCTAACTTCAACACATATCGCATTAATTGCTGCCGGAAAATCTAACTTAACCTCGATACCCTAAGGGAATTACGAATGTACAGCAAAACGCCTCCGCCAAACCTATGTAACCTATCATTAGTAAAGAGTTTAAAACCCGGTATATCAAGTTCCCCCAACAAGTCCCGAGTCACGGTATTTAACCAAGTTTCAGTGATAGCAACTATATCATAGTTGCCGGAATAAATTATCGCCTTAAATTCATTTAATTTATTTCTAATACTACGCGCGTTACAATAAAAGACGTTTAAGTTATTTTTTACCACGGGCCCGCGTTTTAAACTATTTATCACGTCGGGCCCGCGTTCCCGGACCCACAACGTTTAAAGAAGGCTTCGACCTATACAGCTTTCGCACGTTTTCGTCTATTAACCTACCTAGCCTAGCATTACCTATTTCATTAAAATGCACCCCCATCTTTTATAAAAAGGCTAGGATCACTGAATTCGGACCACAGCTTTACGAAGGGTACATTTTCCTCAGCACAAATCTCTTCTAATTTGTTATTCAAAAATATTGTTTTTGACGTAATTCTAAGACCCAACCCGTGCCTAGGGGTAATACCTAGAACTAAAGACCTATCTGACCTCGCCTTCAGGGACCTAATTAACCCCCTATATCTCTCCAAAAGGTCAGGCACTCTCGTATCGGGCCTATACGAGTCGTTGCCTCCTACCATCGTCACCAACATTGAGTGACGGGAGGGCAACGTCAATCCTATCCACTTCGTCTCTAACTCTGTCAACCCTGGCCCCTGGGAGACAGACCCTCCTCCTCTTGGTTGGATGCCGTTTAACGAACTCTTTGTCCATGTGGCGCACCATGGGTTGCTACGTTATCCAAAAGCAGAGGACAGTCACCCATTCATCTTACTAAATGAGACCCAACATCGCTTAACCATGCTGATCTAACTGAAAGCAGTGTTGCGACGTGGCCACGACGTATAAACACACACACACACACATATATATACAGTAAACCCTCGTCCAATACGTGTTTCTTCAGCGCGAATTTGCTTATACACGGTAAAAAAGATGCGAACATTTATTTGCCGAAAGCGGAAAATTTGATTATAAGGGGTTCCAAACCACCTTAGTCCCCCCATTTTCAGCTTACATGTTTACTTATATCGAAATAGTTTTAGTGTTTATAAAAATATATCAAATTCTTATTTATTGCAGGTATTAAAATTACTCTAGCTGATAAAGTGATAATATAATGGCTTCTCAATTAATTGGTGATTCGGAGAGGCAACGTGTGATAGATCGCATACGAGCAATAACATTTCGGGAAGCTCGTGATGCTGGAGCCACCTTTATAACACGTTCATGGGTTGCCAAAAAGTTGCGAAGTGAGGACTTCGTCAAAAGAAATTGGAATAAAACTTTGCATGAATGTGAAATGGATAAAACCAAATCTAGGCGCCCAAATTTGCCACTCTCTCAGGAAACAAAGGACATCATTGAAAGTGGTACGCGTAAGCGGAAAAACAGATGTGCTAAACTTTCTAGAGAGATCGAAGTGTTGAGAGGAAAGATCGTTAGTGGTAAGATCATTCGACTGTACCGTCGTAGGCAAGGTTTAAAGCCTTGGCATGAACTTCCAAAACCAAGAAAAACTCAACTTAACATCGATGACAGAATGTGGTTTGCCCATTATCTTGAAGATTGGGATGTGGATGATTTCATGCATTTAGCTCTCTCCGATGAATTTTTTGTTTACGTAACACGTCGGCCTAACTACCAAAATGATCGAGTGTGGGCCAAACACCAGATGAAATCGATGACAATGAACATTATCGCGAATTATTAAAAAGTCCAGACTGTGTTGGTGTGTTTGTTTTGTTCACTGCAAAGAAGCTCATGTGGGTGCTGAAGCCAAATGGTCAGAGTTGGGATGGACAGTATTTTCGTGATATTATTCTATCTCAGTATGTCATTCCTTTTCTAAGAAACCCAAACAATGTTATGGATGTCGATCAGGTCACACTTCTGCACGATAAGGCCCCCTGCTTTAAGACATTAGCCACTCAACAGTTGTTGCGGAACCATGAGATCGATTTCTTTGGAAATGAAGAATGGCCAGGAAATTCTCCTGACCTGAACGTCTGTGAACAAATTGGATCAGTTATAAAGGACATGGTTGAATGTCTCTTGTTTCAAGAACCTGCAGCAAATCGATTTTCGAAGGATACAATGACGCAACACATTGAAACTGTTTTAGCAAATTTGCGTAACGATCAAGATCTATTCACGTCACTTTTGGCAAGCTACCCAAAGCGAATTCAGGCTGTCTTGGAAGCCAATGGCGGGAACACCAAGTTTTAATTGTTTCTCATTAAATGCAGGATTAAATTCTCTTTTGTAAGGTATGTTTAGTTTTACTGTACCTCTAATGGTTTAGGCCATGGGCGGGGGGGGGGCTAAGGTTTATTGGGGCCCCGTACACGGTCCACCAAACACGCTCTAATCCAGAGTATTGCACGCGTGCCAATGCGCGCTCTAGTGTTTTCTCCTACACTCTCCAACACTCCCGCATCTCCCTCCCTCTCGCGTCACCCCTCGCATCACCCTTTGTCTCAGTCCCGCTACCTCGTTAAGTTCAGTGAAGTTGTGTTGGATTGTTTTTGTCGTATTTTGCCGTTGTTTTGCTATTATCCTTAGACAGCAGTAATGGCACCAAAACGTAAAGCATCTGCAAGTGATAGTGAACAGAAGAAAAGTCGTAAGGTTATGACATTAGCCGAAAAAATAAAGATTCTAGATAAGTTGCGTGGTGGTATGAACATAGCATTACATCACTTGGCCTCAAGTATCACGTGAATGAGTCTACCATACGCACCATCCGAAAGAGTGAAGAAAAGATTCGTGCTATTTTCATTTAATATATTTTTATTTAGAATATGTAAATATCATTGTGTTTATGATTTTATTATGTTCTTATTTCATGTACAATATAGGTAGGGAAATTCATTTGTGTGTGAATAAAAAATCTACATATTTAAGTGTTAATGAGAAACTTTATGCTGCCGCGTTCACGTATCCCCATTTATCCCATAAGGTATTAAGTTTGTCCAACGCGGATTTACCTAACATACCGTTCTGGAGGAACCTCAGCCCCGCGTTGGACGAGGGTTTACTGTATGTACACACACACACACATACACATATATATATATATATATATATATATATGATGAATAAAACCACGAAGGAAAGGAAACACAAAATGGTGCTCAAGCGCCTCAGGAACACTGAAGTACATAAAAGGGTTACAGCCTATATATAGGTTACAGAAAGAAAAACAACAAAAAATAAATAAATAAATATATATATAATATATATATATATATATATATATATATATATATATATATATATATTATATATATATATGCAATAAACGGAGAAGTAAAAATAAAAATTAAAGGATTAGCAGAGAGGCACACAGATTTGTAAGGAAAAAATATCGATTTTTAGCACAAGATCAAATGAATTATAAAAATACAAATTTATACTGGAAATCTGCCCGGGTTTTAACACTCTGCCTTTTTTGGTTAAATTTCGATGTATATAAAATTAAAATGAAAATTAAAAGTTAATAAAGTAGCATACAAGTTTACCAAAGATTTAGCGTTCTACCCTTCTTATCTAAATCTGTTTTGAAGGAATTCAAAACAACAGGATCGAGTTGAAAAAGAACTTTGCTTATGTTGAAGTTATTTGAAAGTTGGATAATGGCAGACTCAAGAATATTTCTATTAACAATGTTGCTAGAGTGGAATAAAACTGGAGCATTATTCCAATCAATACAGTGGGATAACTCTGACAAATGGACAAAAAGGGCACTGGACAACTGTCCTGTTCTAACGGAATATTGATGCTGTTTTATACGTGTGTGAAAATCCTTTCCCGTCTGACCTATGTAAAAGGAATCACATTGTTTACAACCAATTTTATAGATAATGCCTGAATTATTGGTAGGGCTATTTTTTACTATGATATTTTTCACAATATTGTTATATGAAAATACTACATTAATATCCAAAAGTTTAAGTACATTAGCAATGCCTAAAAAGCCCGGTAAAAATGGAAGTACTAAAATATTTTTTGACAAAGTACGATTATTATTGACACGAGAGAAAGTTCGTTTTGCCTTGTTGAGACAAGATTCCATAAACGCAGATGGATAAAAAAATCATAGTAAATATCATAGTAAAAAATAGCCCTACCAATAATTCAGGCATTATCTATAAAATTGGTTGTAAACAATGTGATTCCTTTTACATAGGTCAGACGGGAAAGGATTTGCACACACGTATAAAACAGCATCAATATTCCGTTAGAACAGGACAGTTGTCCAGTGCCCTTTTTGTCCATTTGTCAGTTATATCCCACTGTATTGATTGGAATAATGCTTCAGTTTTATTCCACTCTAGCAACATTGTTAATAGAAATATTCTTGAGTCTGCCATTATCCAACTTTCAAATAACTTCAACATAAGCAAAGGTCTTTTTCAACTCGATCCTGTTGTTTTGAATTCCTTCAAAACAGATTTAGATAAGAAGGGTAGAACGCTAAATCTTTGGTAAACTTGTATGCTACTTTATTAACTTTTAATTTTCATTTTAATTTTATATACATCGAAATTTAACCAAGAAAGGCAGAGTGTTAAAACCCGGGCAGATTTCCATTATAAATTTGTATTTTTATAATTCATTTGATCTTGTGCTAAAAATCGATATTTTTTCCTTACAAATCTGTATGCCTCTGATAATCCTTCAATTTTTTATTTTTATTTTTACTTCTCCGTTTATTGCATATATATATATATATATATATATATATATATATATATATATATATATATATATATATATATATATTATTTATTTATTTATCTTTTGTTTTTTTCTTTCTGTAACCTATTTATAGGCTGTAACCCTTTTATGTACTTCAGTGTTCCTGAGGATGTCATTAGACGAAAGCGCTTGAGCACCATTTTGTGTTTCCTTTCCTTCGTGGTTTTATTCATCATAAATATTTTTTACGTGTTACTTTCGTGAAATAATTTTCATATATACAAGGCGTCCCAAAAAAATGTATACACACTTTAAATAATTATAAAGGCAGTGTTTATTAAAATACATTTCATTTTCAAAATGTAATAGAATCTACAGACATTATTTAATTGTTTTGTCAACGCCTGTTTTCAAACTGACGTCCGTTCTGGTCCAGGCACTGCTGATAACGCGAAGCAATGGAATCGCAAACATCACGAAACATTTCGTTTGGTATTTGTGTGCATTCTCGTTCAATGGCTGCTCTCAATTCAGCGACTGTTGCAGGTTTTATAGCGTAGACTTTGTCTTTTAAGTATCCCCATAAAAAAAGTCTAGTGGTGTGAGGTCTGGTGAACGCGGAGGGTATTCTACGAAACCCCTTCGTCCAATCCACATCCACATCGTGCCAAGTACCACTCGCAATACTCCACTCTTCGGTCCGGATCATCTTCATTAATAGCATGGACTAATCTTGGAATGTAACTTTTCCATTGACAGCGCTTCAAAATGCGTTGCACAGACGATTCTGAAATTCCTACCTCACGACTCGCTTGCCGCACAGATTTTCTTGGACTTTGGTGATACGTTTCCAGTACTCTTTCTTGCTTTGTGGGGCTTGTCGATGTCCGTGGTCTTCCGGAACGCTTCCTGTGGACATTCTGAACAGTTCCATCGGCTTCAAACTTATCTCTAATTCGAGTGATGGTAAGTCGCGTTGGTGGATCTGTTTGAAACTCCCTCCTAAACTGTCTTTGCACTTCAACTGCGTTTTCACACTTCCAGTAGCATTTTAGAATGAATTTCCTTTGTTCAAAGCTTAGTCTGACTGCCATTATTAATTCTAATGGGTTTAACTTGGAAAGAAAGAAACATCAATTGAGCTATCAGCTGTTAAAGTGTGTATACATTTTTTTGGGACGCCCTGTATATATATGAAACTGTATAACAGTATATGAAACAAAAGTGGCTCCACCAGGGTTTGAAACCGGAACTTCCTGAGTAGGAGTCGCCAGCGCTACCATCACATTATGACGCAATGAAGATTAACGCATCCTGTTATATATTAAACAATCGAGGAAACAACGCTTTCGCGTCAAGAGGTGTTTCTCGATGTTGACCCTCTCGCACTCGAGGTAATGGCAGCATTTAATTCAAATCTTTATGGTATAGTAATGGGTCCTATAGATTGAATAACACACATAAATACGCGTGGTTTGCATAGTGTGATTGTAGCGCTCGCAACTCCTACCCAGGTCCCGGGTTCGATTATTGATGGTCATTTTTTGTTGCACAAAAAAAAAGACCACACGTACTTACGCGCTTTATTCCATATATATATATATATATATATATATATATATATATATATATATATGTATGTGTGTGTGTGTGTGTGTGTGTGTGTGTGTGTGTGTGTGTGTGTGGTATATGAAGAGTAGAAAAGAAAGTTTGAGAGTTTATCTCTTTGATGATATAATATTTTCTCTTTTAATGCAATAAACGGTGGTTTCCCACTTTCGTATTTCTCACCCTTGAACAAAGATTGAAACGGAAATTATCGAGATTAAGAAGAGAGCAAAATTAATTCATTTAAAACGTAAGAGACTAATTAAAACTACAGGACGAGTCTTATGGGCAAATGTTCACCAATAAAGTAAAAGAAGGAAAGAAATGCAGTCAGTCTTCCGAGGACGGCGAGGAGTGACCAGAAACAACCAATTGACAATGAAGAGAAGGTCATAAAAGATACTACTGCTAGTAAATGTCAGTTTAAGAGCAAAATTTAAAAAATATATCATTAACATAGAAGCTTCTATTTAACTTAAAATACTATAAATAATTAATTAAAGGATGTATGACCCTTTTCAGATCACATTTAGAGATTTTGCAAACCAATCTCGCTCTTTGCAAGTCGACCTAATGTGGGAGACGTAGGGTTCAAAACAGCATTATTGAGCACCCCAGTACGAACACTATATTTATTGTGGTCCAAACGCCCGTCGAAATCTGCAGTTTCTCCCACGTGATCAGAATTACAATTGCCACGAGGAATTTTATGAATCACCTTTTAAGTAACGGAAGTACTCGGTTAGTTTTTGATCACTTGAGCGATTATTAATTAAGAGAGATTTAATGGTCTGCCTAACCTCGAAAATAAAACCCCATTTATTCGAGATGTTTATTGCGAGTAAAACCAAGCAGTTCTTACCAAACATATCGTGAGAAATTTCATGGTTAAACGACTTTTTATAAATCTATTCTAAAAATAATAAAGAAAGAATAAAACCATGAGAGGAATCGAACTTCTTAAAATTAATTAAGAATTTAATCACTTCAATCATCCACAAACTTAATTTCGCAAATATGGAAAGTTGTTGAGTAAAAACCAGAAATGACGCTACTTTTGACATTCTCAGAGTGATGAGAAAAGTCATTTACTGTAGATAAGCGTCCGGATGGGTAGGCTTTCTGCACGCTCTCGTAAAACCGTAACATTCTCAGTACTTTTAATCAACATTATATCAATAAACAAAAGAACTGACCATTCACTTGAAACACAAATTTAAAAGAAACAGTAGGCTTCAAAGTATTAAGTATCGTAAAAAAACTTTTAAGGTTGAAATCCTCAAGAACCAGGCAATGACTAAACATCAAAGATACGTATCTCTCAGACAGAATTTACCAGTGTCCACAATCTGAAGACGTATCAGTTTACAGAAACGCTTTGAACAAATTGCTCAGTACTGGATAAACCGCATCTTAGAGAGTAAAACTAAGCTATATAAATAAAAATTTATGCAAAATACAAAGTTTGGATTAAATTTAAAAAGCAATCAGTTCTCCAAATTGCTCATGTGCTCTTTTATGTAAATTAAATTTATGTCTGTTGGAACCACGAGAAACAAAGAATCAACTCAAAAACGTATTTTCTCGTCATTAAAATCCAAAGAACAAACTTTCTCCTTTCCAAGGAATTCGCAATATGTGAAATGGAAACAGTCACTAAGTAATTGGAGAAATGAGACGCCAACCAATAAGCTAATTTATAAGTAGAATCTCGATTGGGAACAATGGGACGTAAAGTAATACTGGTCTTTTGAGTTGTTGGTAATCCATACACATAAAGTAAAGAAGGCAAAGTCGAGGGAAATCTGTTTATCAGAACCGGATAATCGTTTAAAAACTTTTTTAATCTCTTTACTGAATGCTTCGTACTCTTGTTTTAATTAGTTTTTAACATTTTAAGTGATTTAATTTGCAGGGTTTTATATATATATATATATATATATATATATATATATATATATATATATATATATATATATATACTGTATATATATACTTTACTTGTGACAGTTATTTAATTGTTTTAATCGTGTTTAAGTGTGGTTACTCTGCCTTACACGATAACATGCTTTATAGGGAACATTTTGAACATTTATGACATGGCAAACGTATTTCCGTTCGAGTAGAGTTTCAATGTATTTCCAATTGGGCATGGTACTTTTCAGACACCTGTAATTTAAAAATTTGAATTTTATCAATGGCCATCATTTGCAATTACATTACGTTATCTTGATTGTTTTTTATAAGCGTATGCAATTTTGTTGGGTAATTATGATGGTAACGTTTTGAGTATAATTTTTAATCTCAAGATATAAATTCATAATTGTGACAGTCATCAGTCGTTATTGCTTTTATAGTAGTAATGATAATAATCAGTCAGGAGGGCCAAAAACTGACACAGTGCTGAGGCCAACTGTCGCTACCCATTGCTCTAACTCACGTAACTTATTATTATTAGAATCATAGAGGTTCGAACCCCCACTCTCGGTGTCTTCACTTCGCTTATAGGGAAGCGATGTCACCCACTGAGCTACGGATGCTGACCTATATATATATATATTACTGATGATGGTAACAGGGAGTATTGAGACTTCCAGACAGACAAATCTTGCTCTTGCTTTACGTACCACTAAAGTTCCCACTTCAAAGAAGGTTCACCTCTATTCAACAATATATATATTTTGGAATGTGTATTTCATGTAGTAGATAAGCGAGTTTTGAGAGTTTGTTTACTATGTGCTGGAAAGGGGAAAGGAGACAGTTTGTGGACTTTCGTCCCGCATGAATATCTAAAGGAATTATGGGCTGGAGGGGCATTCCAAGCTAACCGCTTTCTTGCTGATGAGAAATACTGAACTCGGTTCAGTATGTTATTATTGTTTTGCTTTTTTAAATTAGTTCAGCAATTTCTCTCTCTCTCTCTCTCTCTCTCTCTCTCTCTCTCTCTCTCTCTCTCTCTCTCTCTCTCTCTCTCTCTCTCTCTCTCTCTCTCTCTCTCTCTCTCTCTCGCCAATCCCAAGTCGGACTACTCGATGTTGGGTAGTAATATCGAGGTGACTGATTTAGAAAAGGACTTGGTGTGCTAATTAGCAGCGACCTTAAGTTTACGAAACAGTGTGTAGAGGTGGAAAAGAAAGCCCAGAAACTATTGGGTTATATCAGGAGGCAATTTCAGTTTCGGAACAAGGAGATTGTGCTCTCACTGTACAATTCCCTTGTTCGGCCGCACCTGGAGTATGCTGTGCAGTTCTGGTCGCCAACCCTCAGGAAAGATATTGAGAGGCTGGAGCGAGTGCAGGCGAGGGCCACAAAGTTAATCCCTTCCGTTAGGCATATGGCTACAATCGACGGTTACGCGCCCTGAACTTGTTTTCGCTTGAAACTCGGAGGCTGCGCGGTCAACTGATCAAGGTTTTCAAGCTCTTACGCGGGTTCAACGATGTCGATTTTAGAAGTATGTTTAGTTTAAATGATAACCCAACTCGCAACAATGGTTGGAAGTTGGATTTGAAACGGTTTAGGACTAGTGTGTGTGGGAATTACTTTACGTATAAGATCTGTGACACATGGAACAGGTTACCTTCGGAAGTTGTGAACAGTTCCTCTGTGGATCAGTTCAAGAAAAGGTTAGACCAAATTTGCACACTATTTGAGTGTGTAGAAAATTTTCCGTGGCACCCGTTGCCATTGGTACCTCCTCGGTATGGGCCGCAAGGCCTTTTGAGGTACTTCTTTTCCTTGTAACTCCTTGTAACTCCTCTCTCTCTCTCTCTCTCTCTCTCTCTCTCACGCGGGTTCAACGATGTCGATTTTAGAAGTATGTTTAGTTTAAATGATAACCCAACTCGCAACAATGGTTGGAAGTTGGATTTGAAACGGTTTAGGACTAGTGTGTGTGGGAATTACTTTACGTATAAGATCTGTGACACATGGAACAGGTTACCTTCAGAAGTTGTGAACAGTTCCTCTGTGGATCAGTTCAAGAAAAGGTTGGACCAAATCTTGCACACTATCTGAGTGTGTACAAAATTTTCCCTGGCACCGTTGCCATTGGTACCTCCTTGGTATGGGCCGCAAGGCCTTTTGAGGTACTTCTTTTCCTTGTAACTCCTTGTAACTCTCTCTCTCTCTCTCTCTTTCTCTCTCTCTCTCTCTCTCTCTCTCTATATATATATATAGTATTTAAATAATATCTTTTGTTTGACATACGCTTCTTTCTTACTGGATGGATGCGTTTCCGTGTATATATGATATTTCTTAAAATAATGTCAGACTTCGAATTCAAACCCAAGGATTCATTAAAATAGTTAAAAAATTTTATTCCAAAGTTATCGAGATGTAGTTCGATACAAGGATTTGAGCTTACCATGTATGCTGTGAGTGTGTATTGAGAAAGTGTTATACTGTAGTATAGAAAAAAAGGTAAGAAAACAGTGTTGGCAAAATTTTGTATTTTTAGGGAGGAAGAGTGTTGCCCAATCCACTTGTGTCTTCATAATTTTATGAAAAAACGAAATTCTTGAGGTTTTATCCTTTTCATTTAATGTAATGCTTTTTTTTTACTATTGTATCTCTAAAAAAAGTTTCTAAGAGCTTGCTTCTTTTACTGAAAATTTGCTATATGCTAACTGTTTAGATATTAAATAGGCCAACTAAAAGAGAAATAATTTTATATAGAGGCAAAAATTAAAACAGTAGTTGGTACACCAACGAGTACTCAACACTATTTAATCTATAGTCTTTATAGAAATATCTACAAGATACATTGATCATTAGTTTTACTATATAGGCATTGTCATTATTATATTAATATATTTTGCATAGATAGGATATGAGCCTTATAAGTTTTAGTTTTTTTATTTATCACTATCTAATATCTACCTGTCTTAATGTTTTTAAACGTTACAGTACTTCTTGCAGGAGTAAACATTTTATTTTAAATACATGCAAAAAATATAATAAAAGAAGTATCAGACCCTAAGATATATAACCAACTACTAGTTAATGGCTCATCACAAATAAATAAATTTGGTTGAGCCAAATCACTGAAATTAGTTTTCAACATACTTTTGTAGTATTTTTTAAATTTTTTTGGTGGCTAAAACTAATAAAATGCCTTTTGCATCTGGAAATGGAAGAAAGCAAGGCAAGGAATGGAGGGAAGTGTCACGAACTGGAAATAGTTCTAAAGTAAAATGTAACCATTATGGAAATGAACTGACATCAAAGATTGAACGCATTCGTTCACATTTAGAAAAGTGTGCAAACCGAAATGAAATAGTTGAAGTACAGGCTTCCACATCTAGATGCTTTAGGATCAGAAGTTGATCTTGATCCCTACGAACCGTTTGTCATATCTGTCAAGTACTCCTGTTTCTCCATCTGTTTCTCCGAGGAATCCATTTCAAACGCCAAGGAAAAAACCAAACTAATGGAACCACAGATACTTGGTTTTACTGTAAAAACAACTGACGCCCAAAGTAAAAGTATTAGTATGCATATTGCAAAGTTTTTTTATGCAAGTGCTATTGCTTTTCATGCTGCTGAATCAGCAAAATTTAAAGAAATGATTAAAGTTTTGAGACCAGGTTACACTCCACCTTCTGGAAATGATTTTGTTGGAAATCTGCTTGAAGTTCATGAAGACATTTTCATTAAGAATTTCTATAAATATATAGAAATATATAATGAACGAAATGTTGAAACAAACATAAGTGCCATTCTGAGCAGTGTTAGCTTATGTCGAGAAGCAGTTCAGTTACAAGAGCAACTCAGGTTCTTGACAAAGTAAGAAAATTAGACTAGAATTTGTGTCATGGGCAATTTTTCCTTAAGTTTCATATATTATAAATACATAGATTGAATTTTATAAAAATAAAATTTCACACTGAAATTCTGAATTACTGGTTACCTAACCGTTTAGGTTAGATATACAGTATGTTGAAAAAATACAACTGAAGATGTTGATCATGCTGAAGTCGATGATCTGTAGCTAAATAAGTGTTTGGTTAAACGGCCACACTACTACACACACAATGGTACTAAATACAGTACTCATTACTGGTATTCTAAAATATTTCATCTCCAAACTTATTCCTCTAATTTCTCTGTTGCTGTTCAAGTAGGGATTAAACTTTTCAAGAATGCTAAATTGTAACCATATAGAAATGACATGAAGAAGAGGATGGATGATGCGATGGAGCCATTTTTCTATGCTGCAAATTTGATGGATCCTTGTAGTATGGGTCTGTTACTTAAGTTTATTATGGTGTAATAATAATGAAATAATCTCTCTCTCTCTCTCTCTCTCTCTCTCTCTCTCTCTCTCTCTCTCTCTCTCTCTCTCTCCTCTCAACGCGTAATGGCCTGACCAGCCCCCTGCGACCGTTCTTTGGTGACCAGTTAATGGTGCTTGGCTGTACTGCTCTTAGGTGAGAGAGCTTTACTGCCCTGCTGGCTGCCAGGCCAGCGGAGAGTCTCGGGCGTAGCCTCTGGGTCTGGTGAGATATCCCTTGAAGACTGGATTCTAAGAGTCTGGCCGCTTGTGAGTGACTAGTAAGACTTAGTAAGGAGCTGCATCTCGCTGTCGCTCCTGGCGGGAAATCCTTGACGCTTGCGTTGCGAGTGTTTGTCAGTTGACAGCTGCGACCCGTCTGGGACTGTCCGGCCTGGGAAGACTTTTGGTAGGTGCGGCAGCAGCGAGAGGTGTTGTCTTCTAGATGGGATGAACGTCACTTGCAAATAGGTGGATGCAGCTTGCGCGGGAAGAATTCCCCCACCCCCCACACTCCTTTTTTATATACTGGTCAGAACGTTTTTGATAGTTTTCATTGCTCGAACGCTTTATCTTATTCAGTGTATTCAGAGTTCGAAAAAAAAATAAGTTACAATGACTGGACCGCAGAAACTGAAGGCATGTGCCGCTTTTGCGAACTCATGCAGTTATACAAGAAGCTAGAAGAGAGGGTCCGGCGGCTCGAGTCGTCCAGATCGGCTGCTGGAGGTGCGGCGGTCGCTGACGCGGCTGCGCCCTCCACCGAGGAGCTCATTGATAGAATAGCCGCCATGGAAAGGCGGTCCAGCGGTGGACTGGACGGAGCTCGAGACCGCGGAGAAAGGGTAGATGTATAACCGGGGGCCGGGATGCAAAATCAATGTCAGGAATCGCCAGCGACCCACGTGGAATGCACGGAACCGCTACGTAAATTGGAGGGAAGGGAGGACGCAAAGAAGGGGCCGATAGAGAAGGGTGGGAAGGGGCGGATAAAGAAAAAGGGTGGGAAGGGACATACTGATGGCCCAAAGAAACCGAAGGATGTAGCTGCCGGTCGGGGTGGGTCGGGTGGTGTAAGTACAGCTGAGTCTATGGGTGGCGACGGGTATCGAAAGGTATCGGGCAAGAAGGCTGCGAAGCCGAAGCCTGAGACCCCGGTTGCCGCTGTCAGGACCTCCAACCGCTTTAGTCTCCTGTGCGCGAAGGAGGAAGACACCGTTTTGATTGGGGACTCGCAGATCAGAGGCCAGGAGAAGTACTTTGCTTCTGCAAACCGGGACAGGAGGAAGGTAAGGTGCTTACCCGAGCGGGGAACGGCCCACTTAAGGAAGGAGTTAGAGAAGCTGCGCGTGGCTAGTCGGAGGACTGCGATCGTTGTCCACGCTGGTGGCAACGACCTGTTCCTCAAAGGCGGTAGGGTAGGTTCGACAGAAGGGATCATCACCGAGATCATGTCTATTGCGGATGATCTAAAACTTAAAACAGACAGGGGAATGTTGATGAGTATTTTACCGCAGATGAATGCCAGTGACCACGCGCTCAGTAAGGTAATTGGCATCAACGAGAGGGTGCAAGACTTGTGCGTGCGTCCCACTGGGCGAGAGGTTTGTTGACCCGTTCGACGCGTTTTCGGGTAGGTTGGACCTGTATCAGAGGGATGGTGTCCACCTCAATGTCAAGGGTAAAGATGTGCTAGGCACGCTGCTTGACCGGCACCTATACCGTATGGTGATTTTAAGCCCGGTGATTCATGATGGGCCCCCACCGGGGAGAGATGATGTTGAGCCGGTGGCGGACGTACCTTCAACTGAAGGGTGCGTCCATGTACAGGTGGGTGACCCTCCTTCCCCGTTGGAGGGGGCTGAGCCTCCTGCGGAAGTTGCCCCCTCGGTGGTGAGGGGCTCTTCAACTCCCGACAGCCTTGGCTGTTCGGGAAACGGGTTGTGCTAGGGGGGGGTCAGAATAGGGAGGGGCCCCTCCGTGCAGTGCTTTTTAATGTTAGGTCGATTAGGAATAAGTTTTGCGAGCTACGGCCGCTCTTAGCATCAGAATACCAGGATATCGTTGCTATCACCGAGTCCTGGATTCATATTGATCGTAGGGACTACGTTGAGGAGTTCGAGATTCCCGGGTATAGAATGTTTCACAAAGACCGCACCCGTGGGGAGGGGGTGAGGGGTACTAATATACCTGAGGGACACGTTGAGTCCGGTTGACTGCGAATTCCGATCGGAACGGAAGCTGCTTGGCGTCGATCTGAACGTGGGAGGGACGAACTATAGGTTAATCTTGGTGTACAGACCTCCGCATCTCCTCCTCGAGGAGGATACAGCCCTGTACACCGAACTCCGTAGCCTGCTAGGGGACAGGGTGTGTGTAGTTTTAGGAGACTTCAACTGTCGTGGCATAAAGTGGGAAGACAGGACTGCTGATGCCGAAGGGAGGAGGCTAGTTGACTTTGCTGATGAGAACTTCCTGACTCAGTGGGTCAATGGGCCTACACGAGGCGAAAGCATTCTAGACTTAGTATTCAGGACCGAAGACAACTTCGTCACTGTCCTCAGCGTTGACGAATCGTTGGGCGGGAGTGATCATGGTCTGATTAGGTTCTTTGTCTGCGTCCCTCGGGTGAAGCGTAGTGAATCTAGAGGCAGTAAGCTCGATCTGTGGCGGGCGGACTTTGTTGGCCTCCGGGATAGCGTAGGTGAGATGGGGTTAGAGGTCGGTGGCGATGTTGAGGAAGTATGGAGTGCATTCCGGGACCAGTTTACGGTGCTGCAGTCTGCTGCCATACCCTCAAAACCGGTCACCCCTGCTTCAACGCAGCATAAGTGATTCAGTCATGACATCGCTTCAGGTATCCGAAATAGGAAAGCTGCGTATTGGAGGGCGAAGGCCAATCGTTCCCATAAGAACACTGAGGCGTATGTCCGCCTGTGCAGAGAAGTGAAGCCGAAGGTTAGGCTAGCGAAACGTAATGAAGAACTCCGGGTGGCAAGCCTCTGCAAGGGGAACCCTAAGGAGTTCTTCAGTTATGTTAATAGTAGAAAGCCCATTAGAAGCATGATAGGTTCGTTAAAGGACCCCAGCGGCGTTCTGCGGACCTCCGACGCGGACATCGCTAATGTGCTGAATGAGTACTTTGCGGGAGTGTTCACCAGGGAGGACACCCGCGTCATCCCCGAGCCAGGCGTCAGGCACGAAGGTGCTGGCCTGGATAGTGTTCGGTGTGCCACGACAGTCGTTGCCAATAGAATAGAAAAACTGAGCGCGTTTAAGGCTCCTGGGCCAGACCAGTTCCTCCCCAGTGTGTTGAAGGAAGTGCGCGACCAGGTGGCTCCCCACCTGGCTACAGTCTTCAACAAATCGTTGGAGACGGGCCAGGTGCCTGGTGACCGGATCGAAGCCAATGTGACCCCTATCTTTAAAAAAGGGGATCACGAAAGTCCAGGGAACTATCGTTCCATTAGTCTCACTTCGGTTGTAAGTAAATTATTAGATGGGATAATAGCGGATAGGATCGTTGACCATTTGGATTCTTACAAGCTGCTTGGGGACTCCCAACATGGGTTTAGACGGCATAGGTCGTGTCTCACCAACTTGCTCGAGTTTTTCCACGTCATGTTGAGTGAGTATGATAAGAGTAGGGCGATTGATATATTTATCTCGACTTTCAGAAAGCCTTTTATAAGGTACCTCACCGCCGGCTAATGGCGAAAGTGCGACCGCTGGGTATCGGTGGGGAAGTAGGTAGGTGGATTGAAAACTGGCTGAAGAATAGGCAGCAGTGGGTTGTAATTAAAGGGGCTAGTTCTGGTTGGGACTCGGTCACTAGCGGGGTTCCTCAGGGTTCCGTTTTGGGGCCACTGTTGTTTATCATTTACATAAATGATTCCGACAGTGGCATCGTCAGTAGGATCGCCAAATTCGCTGATGACACGAAACTTGGGGGCCAATGTTGGGACGCCCGAAGCGATCGAGCAACTGCGTGCGAACCTACGTAGGATAGGAGAGTTGTCCGAAAAATGGCAAATGCCGTTTAACTTGGGTAAATGCAAGGTGATGCACATTGGCTACGCCAATCCCAAGTCGGACTACTCCATGTTGGGGAGTAATATCGAGGCCACTGATTCGGAAAAGGACTTGGGTGTGCTAATTAGCAGCGACCTTAAGTTTACCAAACATTGCGTAGAGGTGGAAAAGAAAGCCCAGAAGTTGTTGGGTTATATCAGGAGGCAATTTCGATTTCGGAACAAGGAGATTGTGCTCTCTCTGTACAATTCTCTGGTTCGGCCGCACCTGGAGTATGCTGTGCAGTTCTGGTCGCCCACCCTCAGGAAAGATATTGAGAGGCTGGAGCGAGTCCAGGCGAGGGCCACAAAGTTAATCCCTTCCGTTAGGCATATGGGCTACAATCGACGCTTACGCGCCCTGAATTTGTTTTCGCTGGAATCTCGGAGGCTGCGCGGTCAACTCATCGAGATTTTCAAGTTCTTACGCGAGTTCAACAATGTCGATTTTAGGTGCATGTTTAGTTTAAATGATAACCCAACTCGCAACAATGGTTGGAAGTTGGATTTGAAACGGTTTAGGACTAGTGTGTGTGGAAATTACTTTACGTATAAGATCTGTGACACGTGGAACAAGCTACCTTCAGAAGTTGTGAACAGTTTTTCTGTGGATCTGTTCAAGAAAAGGTTAGACCGAATCTTACACACACACTATTTGAGGGTGTATAAATTTTTCCCTGGCACCTGTTGCCATTGGTACCTCCTCGGTATGGGCCGCAAGGCCTTTTGAGATACTACTTTTCCTTGTAACTCCTTGTAACTCTCTCTCTCTCTCTCTCTCTTCACATTATCAGGATCAGAACTGCCTCATGAGCAAGAAAAGGCAGATGACGAGTGAGTGATGGAAACAAACCCAGATTTTTTCCTGGTTTTTAGCTTTTAAGATTAAATAAAAAGATTTATTGCCAAGATCTACAGTTGGTTCACAGAAAAAGTCATACCACAATACAAATAAAACTCTTCTAAATGATGGAGAATAATGGGGAAAATAGACTTCAAAAAAAGCTTATCTTCCAAAGGGTTTCTGTCAGTGTTTTGCTGATTTGTTAAGTTGTCCTCCAAATTCACCAGCATTTATCACCAGCATTTATCACCAGCATTTGTCCATATTTGATCTAAACTGCGCAACAGATTCGGCGTCGAGAAGGCGGTGAAATTTTTGGAGATTTATAAATGTCTCAACAAAGTGAAAAAGCTCATATGGAAGAACCAGAAAAGGAGTGGTAACTTGGCAGCTTCTACAGCTTTAGTACTACAACCAAAATTACTGTATCTATTATGTATTATCTCTTATTTTTGTAATAAAATTATCTTAATAAAATATGCAAACCCGAAATATGTTAATTGTTTAGTCTATACATTACATGATAGGGCAAAATAGGAACTTCTTACTGTGCCTCTTGAAATTAATTTACATAATTTACGTTATTATATTATTCTTATAAACAGTAAAAGTAGTTTATATGACTGAAATAAGCCTATCTCGATGATAAAAAGTTGTTTCTGTATATAAAAATATTTTGTATACTTAAACAGTGGATAAATTTAGAAAACCCCCAAATACTTTTGTTTTTAGAGTTGAATTTTTCTGAAAAAACACATTGGGGACAATTGAATTGTCCCCAATCAAGTCAACATCGCGAAAAAAGGGAGATGATAAGAGATATTGGCAATAATTATATCTGAGTTCGTTCAAATTATTCTATATATGATTCATAGGGTGGAATTTTCAAAAGTAACGTTAATATTTGTAGGTTCATTTAATAAGCATAAACCCGTTTGATAACACTGCGCTAAAATAACTTTTGCATTATATATTGAAATTCCTAAAAGGTTTATATTCATAAATCTTACAAAAACTGTCTGTGTGTCCTCTAAACTATTGTTTAATATTGAATCAAATGGTCAATAAACTGCAAACGGCTTCCATCAGAACGATATAAACCTACTATGTTAATTTTATTGGTTTTTCACACTTACAAACGAACAGGCTTACACTTTCTATATTGTCTTTAGTTGTACACGATTCTTTTATTATGGTGTCTATGAAATCTTTCATTAAAGTAAAGAAACACCGCCTTCGTTTCCATTTTGCCTGAATGTGTGAAAAGCTTTGTAACTGTTTATAGCCGAGATCTTTGTTCATTTTAGCCAACTTTCACGATAATTCTCAGGAAAAATCTTTTTAATTAAACTTAGAGCATTTACTAAGGATTCATAACTTTCCGCCAAACTCCTGATATTAATTCGTGGCTGTAAATTTAATCCGAAACGCATTAAGGTTATAGTTTATTCGATCAAGAGACGCAGAAGAGCTATTCAAATTTAATTTCTCTCTACTGTCATTTACGAGAAATGTCTCATCGGAAAGTGCGATTAATTCATCCTTGCGACGAGATTGACTTATAGATGGAAGTCAGAATCTGTGAATGTAAAGTTTTAAAAAGATTGTGAAAAGAGACAGGGCGATGGAGAATACACACACACACAAACACACACACAAACACACACACACACACACACACACACACGAGTGCTTGAGATATACACAGGCATAGTTGTGTCTCCTTGGGGAGGAAACGCATATTCATAGTGCATCTTGCTCCTCAAAAATTGTGCACCGGGACTGATAATAACGGAGTGTCTGTAATACAAACTGATGAAATTGACATGAAAAAATAGATAGGATTTCGATAATCTTTGAACCATGATAACACAGAGTGTGGTTGCTTCTTGCTTTTAGTCGTGATGAACAATGTATGGAAACCTCTTCAGTACGTTGACCCTCTATTTACTTGGGAATGATGCTGCGAGCTGCTCTTACCCTTTCATATTATTTCCCATTAAACTATAATTAAGATTGTCTTGAACACTGAATATATATCAGGTGGGCAAATAAAAAGGGAGACCAAGAACTTTGGCTGTAAAATCCAAAGTTATGGTCAGATTTCAAAGGAAACTAATGAAAATTATGGATTTATTGAACATTTCTTTATGCCACTGGAAATTCTCCATTTACACTACAACTACTGCATTGTCGGGTCGGCCAAAAAAAAAAGGAGTCCTTTTAAATCTTTTATATCTCGGCAAGTACGATACATAGAACCATGAAATTTTAGTATATTAGTACTAGGTAATTTTATGGTTTGTATGCCATCTTTTAGCATTTTAGATGAGAAATTGGATTAATGGCGAATATTCCAGAAAAATTTTGCTAATCGTAGGTTCAAGTTGATAATTCACTAGGGAACAACATTTTTGTTTCTTGAAAACTATTTGGTGTTTCTTATAGAACTTTGGATGTTGATTCCAAATATGGTTTCAGAATGTTTCTATCACCCATAGTTTTCGAGAAAATAATATTTCCATTTACTCAGAGTTTTCCCAAAATATTAGTTAAAATTAAGTGTACTAATTTAATTTTACTTTCTTTTTTTTCCAGGTTAACTATATTTAATAGTATTTTTTGCATTAAAAAAATATAGCTATTTAAACAAACGGATTTTTAATAAAAAGAAAGAATTTTTTTTCAAGTTTTGCTCATATTTTAAAATTTTTCATAGTAGAAAAAATTGGTTTTTCATTCCAAAAAGTTTTCCGTGATTTCAATAATTTTCCGCCAGCATGAATCGAAACTGTATTAATCCCAGAGATACATTTTGCTACGTATGTGGAGAACTGACCATAATGGCACAGAGGAAGACGATGACCCCACTCGTGAAGAAGGCTTATGAACTTTATTTTGGATGTAAGGTAGGCGACCAAGACAAATCCTGGGCACCTCATATCTCATGTATTTCCTGTGCCGTCACTCTTAGGGGTTGGATTAAAGGTACCCGCAAATCTATGCCATTTGCCATACCAATGATTTGGAGAGAGCCCAAGGATCACCTAACGGATTGCTATTTTTGTATGACTAACGTTTCAGGATTCTCTGCCAAAAATAAACATAAAATTCAATACCCAAATCTTGCATCTGCCATGAGACCAGTACTACATGACGATGATAACCCAATTCCAACTCCCTCAAAGTCATGGACACTGGATGAAGAGTCTGAAATTGAACCAATGGAAATTGATGACACTAAAGATACAGACTTTCAGCAACCTGAATCAAATAAACCACGTATGATAACGCAGGTTATGCTGAATGATCTCGTGAGAGATTTGGACCTTCCGAAAAAGAAAGCGGAATTATTGGGCTCCAGGTTACGTGAATGGAATTTGCTGGCAAAAGATACAAGCATATCGGCGTTCCGCACTCGCCAAAAAGATCTGATGCAGTATTTCTCCTCGTCAGGTGGTTTATGCTACTGTAATAATGTAAATGGACTGCTGTTAGCTCTCGGTCATGAGCACAAATCTGAAGATTGGCGTTTATTTATTGACTCTTCGAAGCTAAGCCTCAAGGTTGTACTACTTCACAATGGAAATAAATACCCTTCCATTCCTGTAGGGCACGCTGTCCACATGAAGGAATCTTACGAAAATATGAAACTCATCCTTCAGCAGATTAATTATGACCAGTTTCGTTGGTATATATGTGGGGATTTAAAAGTCGTCGCGCTTCTTCTGGGAATGCAGCTCGGTTATACGAAGTTCTGCTGCTTCCTTTGTGAATGGGACAGCAGAGCTAGAGATTCGCATTATTTTGTAAAAGATTGGCCACTTCGTCAAAAATGTATCCCAGGACTGAAGAATGTGTCTCATGAACCCTTAGTTGACCCCAAGAAAATATACTTACCGCCACTTCACATCAAACTTGGCATCATGAAAAATTTTGTCAAAGCAATGAACAAGGAAGATGAGGCATTCAAATATTTGAAGAAAAAGTTTTCACGACTTAGCGATGCAAAGATAAAAGAAGGGATCTTTGTTGGTCCCCAAATCAGAGAGCTCATGAAAGATCAAAAGTTTGATGATGCCTTGAGAAGAAAAGAAAAAGTGGCATGGGAGGCCATGAAGAATGTTGTCACAAATTTTCTAGGGAACATCAAAGCCTCTAACTATGAAAAAAATAGTGCAGGACATGATTGAAGCATATAGGTTATTAGGATGTAATATGTCACTAAAAATCCATTTCTTGCACTCCCATTTAGATTTCTTCCCTGAAAACCTCGGCGACGTAAGCGATGAGCATGGAGAAAGGTTCCACCAAGATATAGCTACTATGGAGAAACGCTACCAAGGGAGGTGGGATCCGGCAATGTTAGTTGATTACTGCTGGACATTGATGCGAGAAGCTCCTAATGAAAACTACAAGAGAAAATCAGTGACAAAGAAGTTTTAAAAAGAATATTTTAAATGCCAATCTGCCACTAATATAATTTTTATGAAGTATTTTTACTAACTTCTATACACTTTTTGAATAAATATTAAAATACAAATTTCTCAGTAACTTTGGGTGATAGAGAAATTCTACGGCTATATTCGGAATCAGCGGAAAAAACCTATAAGACCGACCTGTTCACGTCCAAGAAACAAAACAAAGTTAAAATTTGTTCCCCAGTGTAATTAAAGCGATTTTAATTAACGTAAGCCTACTGCAGGAGGTTTGGAGAAACTTCTCAAGAAAATCGATAAAACAGGAGATAACAAAAGAATACCAGGTAGCGGTATTAAATTTGGCCACCAAACAGTCCTGATTTAAATCATGTCGATTACAGTCTTTCGGAAAATTTGTCACAGAGAATTTATCGTGTCAAAATAAGAATGTCGCTCATTTACGACAGCTTCTGGAAAAATGGGATGAGCTACGACAAGAACAAATCAATAAAGCCATAGATGAGTTCCGTCCTCGACTGAAAAAGGTTCTAGAAGTTCGTGGTAAACATATGGAGCAGTTTTTTTAACATCAAGGTAGCACCATACGTGAATACTTTGTAACTTTTTATCTGCACATACAATGCAGTAGTAGTGTAAATGGAGAATTTGCAGTGGCATAAAGAAATGTTCAATAAATCTGTAATTTTCATTAGTTTTCTTTGAAATCCTCTCAGCGTATAGAAAATTTACTTAGTTGTGCAGTGTGAAAAAATATTGAAATCTGACCATAACTTTGGATTTTACAGCCAAAGTTCATGGTCTCCCTTTTTTTTTGCCCACCCGATATATATATATATATACGGTGTGTGAGTAACATAAAAGATCTCAGGGGATCATTCTGAGTTCTATCCCATATATACAGGGTGTCCCATAAGTCCGGCATCATAGGAGAAATTCATATTTTTCTATTTCTACAAACCATAATTCATATTTTTCTCTTTCTACAGGCCATAATGTCTGTGAGCAAGGGAGAACGAATCCAGATAATTCTACTCATAGGAAATCGGAGTCAAAGAGAGGCCGCTGCTGAATTTAACAGACTGCATCCAGACCGCGAGCCAATAACACAGAGTTGTGTTAGCAGACTTGTTGCAAAGTTTAAGGAAACAGGATCCATAGAAGATAAACCACGCAGTGAACCGTCAAGGAGGTCCACTGACGATGATACAGCGACTGCTATCCTGGCTCATTTTAACAGAAGTCCCAATAAGTCTCTTCGGCGATTGTCCGCCGAGACAGGAGTGTCGAAAAGTAACATCCATCGCATTCTTGAGGCTCACAAATGGCATCCATATAAACTTCAGATCCTACAGAAATTAAGCGAAGATGATCCCGACCGGCGGATGGGATTTTGTGAATGGGCTACGGCACAATATGCTCGGGATGCCAATTTCCCGTCCACCATTCTGTTCAGTGACGAGGCTGTTTTTTATGGAAATGGTGAGGTAAGTCGACAGAACACCCGGTACTGGTCTCAAAACAACCCTCACTGGTATGCCTCTTCAAAGGAACAAGGTGCATCTCGGGTGATGGTATGGTGTGGCATTTGGAAGGATCGCATTACAGGCCCCATCTTTTTCGATGAACATGTCACTGGAGGCATCTACCTACGTATGCTCAAGGAAGAAGCATTTCCCAGTTTCTTGAACGCAGAAGGAAATTTCCCAACATCGTTCCAGCAAGACGGCGCTCCTGCACATTACAGCACCCAAGTAAGGGAATACCTGTACCGACAATTCCCTGGTCATTGGATAGAACGTCGAGGGCCTGTGGAATGGCCAGCTAGAAGCCCGGATCTCACGCCACTAGATTTTTATCTCTGGGGCCACTTGAAAGCGCTGGTATACGCAGAGAAAATTAGGAGTGTTGAACATTTGCGGCAGCGCATTATTGGGGCATGTAACACCATTACTCCTGACATCATTCACCGTGTGCTTGCTGACTGGGTATCACGTCTGAATTTGTGTATTGAAAACAATGGTGGACATATTGAGCACGTTCTGTAAATAAAAGCGTTTGTTTTGCCTTTTTTTATCATTTTTCCTATGATGCCGGACTTATGGGACACCATATATATATATATATATATATATATATATATATATATATATATACAAAGTTACCCCACCAGGATTCGAATGCAGCACTACTTGCATAGAAAGCGAGGGCGCTACCATTATGCTACGACAAAGTTAGTACAATCTGCTGGGTATTTCAGTACCTGAGGGAACATATGACGCTTTCGCTTTCGGAGGTGTTTTCCGTAGTAAACCCTTTACACTCGAGGCAATGGCAGGGTTTCATTGAAATCTTATAGATTAACACTGGGGTCCCATAGATGGAATATCACCCATGAACACGCATGATTTTGCATAGGTTCGAATCCTGGTGGGGTAATTTGACATTTAAATGCGAAATCATGCGTGTTCATACGTGATTATATATAATATATAATATATAGCGTAGCGCCTCGTTTATTGTAAAGTGGAAACAGTGAAAGTATTTGACGGTGTCTCTGTCGCTATATATATATATATATATATATATATATATATATATATATATATATATATATATATATATATATATATATATATATATATATATATATATATATATATATATATATATATATATATATATATATATATATATATATATCAGTGGCGTGCAGTCAGGGTAAGCGGGGCATGCGCCGCCTACCCAGTTAAAAGTCAAATTACAAAAAGTCAGTATATTACTACAGTAATCGAAAACTAATATAAAGTTATGATGCTTGTACAATATATATATATATATATATATATATATATATATATATATATATTAAACAAGCATCATAACTTTATATTAGTTTTCGATTACTGTAGTAATATACTGACTTTTTGTAATTTGACTTTTAACTGGGTAGGCGGCGCATGCCCCGCTTACCCTGACTGCACGCCACTGATATATATATATATATATATATATATATATATATATATATACTGTGTATATATATATATATATATATATATATATATGTATATATATATATATATATACACAGTATATATATATATATATATATATATATATATATTATATATATATACACCGTCAAATACTTTCACTGTTTCCACTTTACAATAAACGAGGCGCTACGCACTATTGATTAAAAACTGTAAAAATGAAATAGCTACACCCTTATATTGGATATGGAGAAGATCCCTAGACCAGTGGTTCCCAACCTGGGGTCCCCGGACCCCTGGGGGTCCGCGAAGGTAGTACTGGGGGTCCGTGAGCTTTCAATATTTCGAGATGCTCCAATGATAAGGGCGCTCAGGCTAAAATTTCAAGTTTCCTTGCTCTTGGCTGGAATTATTAATACTTTTTTAATAGGCTGTATTTTAATTGCATACTCTTATATGTCCTTTATTTAATAGTGAAAAATGAGAAAACGAGTTAATTATTAGTTAATAAAAACAGTTTGTTTGGTAGACGGAATCTTTCAAAAACATGGGGTCCGTGGGAAAAAAATAAAAATAAAAGGGGCCCTTTGTGGTGAAAAGGTTGGGAACCACTGCCCTAGACACTGGGAAAATACCGGGCATCTTGAAGAGAGCGAACATTGTCCCTATATATAAAGGAGGGGATACATCTCAAGCGAAGAACCATAAACCAGTGTCATTGACGTCCCACATCACCAAAATATTTGAAAGAATAGTCAGAGAGAAAATCTATGACTTCTTGGAGGCACTGGAAAGATTCATCGAAAATCAACACGGATTCCGATCAGGAAGATCATGCCTATCACAACTTTAGAGCACTACAACAATATCGTTGATGCACTTGAAAGCAATGAAAACTATAATGTCATATACACAGATTTTGCTAAAGCTTTCGACAAATGCGATCATGGTATAATAGCACATAAAATGAAACATATGGGAAGAACAGGCAAAGTGGGAAAATGAGTCTGCAACTTCCTCAGAGAACGTCTACAGGTCGTCAAAATTCAAGGTGTATCATCATCAGAATGAGAAGTACGCAGCTCATTACCAAAAGGTACAGTACTGGCCCCACTCCTGTTCATTATCATGCTAACAGACATAGACAGTGGAGTAAACAGCAACAGTATAGTAACATCCTTTGCAGACGATACAAAGGTCAGTAGAAAAATTAACGATGCAAATGAAGTGCAGGCCTTGCAGAGGGACACGAACAAAATATACAAATGGTCAGAAGACAACAACATGACATTTAACACCGAGAAATTTCAGCTTTTGAGATATTGTAGAAATGAGGAACTTAAACAGACTACATATCATGCTCCAGATAGACGAAAGCGGTCGACTCGGGGATAATAATGATCGATGATGCCAAATTCGAGACACAAAATCAGATAGCGATAAACAAAGCCAAAAGAATCGCGGGACAGGTACTAAGAACGTTCAGAATGAAGGACAAGACAGTAATGATTCTCCTACTGAGAACACTTATCGTACCAAAACTTGAATACTGCTCAGTTTTGACGTCCCCATATAAAAAAGAAGAAATTAATAAACTAGAAGAAACGCAGAGACATTTCATTGGCAAGATTGATGGCTGCAAAGAACTGGGAAAGACTACGTAAACTAAATCTGTACTTCCTGGAAAGAAGAAGAGAGAAGTACACCATAATCTACATATGGAAAATGATCGAAAAACTGGTACCAAACCTCAAACTAAACCCAATTATCATCCCGACAAGGGCCCTCCTCAACACTGAAGGAAAATAGCTTGGTTGTCAGGGGCCAAAGACTTTTAACTAGCTTCCAAAGGACCTCAGAAACGTTACAGGGGCCAAATTTGAAGTCTTCAAGAGAAGACTAGATGCCTGGCTCAGGACCGTACCAGATGAGCGGATTGTACCTTGCTATGTACGGTGGAGAGCGCAAGGGAGCAACTCGCTCCCCCACCAAGCCAGGACTAGAAGCGGGGCCACCAGCTTGATCTTCGTGTGTGAAGATACCAACACACGAAACCTAAACGAGGTTAACGAGGTATTAAATTAAATGAAGCTGTTTTTCGACTCAGCGATGGTTTACATTTACAAATGAATGATATACAGGGTGTCCCGTAAGTCTGGAACGATAGGGTAAAATAAGTAATTCATGTTTTTCCGTTTATGCAAATGCCCATGATGTCTTTGAGTAAGGAAGAACGCATCCAGGTAATTCTGCTCGTAGGAAATCGGAGTCAGAGGGAGGTCGCTGAGGAATTTAACAGATTGCATCCCGACCGCGCGCCAATAACACACAGCTGTGTCGGCAAACTTGTAGCAAAGTTCAGGGAAACAGGATCCATAGGAGATAAACCACGTAGTGGACCTCCGAGGACATCCACCGACGATGACACAGCTGCTACCATCCTCGCTCATTTCACAAATAGTCCCCAAAAGTCTCTTCGGCGTTTTTATTGCCGTTTTTAACATTTTGCCCTATGGTTCCAGACTTACGGGACACCCTGTATTAACCTTTCCGTAGCTTATTCTGTTTTACACCAATATGGTAGCACATATGAACATTCAGAATATATAAAAATTTCGTATTCCGTTTTAGCGTTATTATAGAATTACAATGCAATTAAACATACTTGGCACATATCTTTTAACTGAATGCGGATATACTGTGCAGGTGGCAACTGCTGAATTAAATTAAGCCTGTTTAAGACAATCCTTTTACAAGTACTCTTGCAATACCGGAAAATCTGCGTGTCATTGTCACAGTTACTTTTATCTCTTGAACACATCACGTAAGAGAACTTCACTGTTAGAGAAGAAATAGTATATTTACGCGAAAACATCTTTGAAGAAGGACGACGATGGCAGTGACCTCAATGTTGCAACTTCAGACAGGTGAATACCAATCACTTAAAGAGACACGGTGACACGACAGAAAAAACTGCGGAAGAAGATTTTTTAGTCGTGCAAATTTATTATATACAAATATACAAAGTCTGTACATTAACCATGGGCACTGCAGTCCTTATATATACAGGGGGTTCTAAAATTACCTAGTAAAGTTTTATATGAACCCAATATCGTAACAAAATGATGCGATATTTAAAATTTTTATTTCAGATACAGAACCAATCGGAAAAGCAACAGTAATTGTTTATTTTAGATGTTCAAAGTGTCTTTCTTCAACTTGAACACATTGTTCACAACGTCCGACTACTGAGCGACAAACATATAAAAGTTTACTAAGTAATTTTAGTCACCATATATTATATATATATATACGATATTATATATATATATATATATAGAGAGAGAGAGAGAGAGAGAGAGAGAGAGAGAGAGATATGAGATGAGGGCAACAAGCTTGACCTTCATGAGATGAGGAATCATCACGCGGAACATTTGAAAAGTTGAAAGGTATATGAAGGAGGACTCCATTGTTGAAAAGGAAATATATGCGGTATTCAGGAAGAAATGTAATGTCATGTTGGGGTTGTTGACCTCCTTAGCAGCATCTACTGTAGGGTTATATGACGGAGGGGACCTACAGCTTTACGCTACATCACCTTAACTCGGAGGATGGTCTCCCATCCAACTATTATCCAGACCTGATGTCGCTTAACTTCGCTGATCGACGGGAAGCGGTGTTACGACACTGGCAAGGAAGAAAACACTTTTGAGGAGTCACGAAACGGACATTACACGTAGTATATGAAAATTAATCAGTCTGCATTTGCAAACCGCTCCAGAATTAACTGCCAATCATCTGTGATTTACTGCTGAGAAATCTGCTTAAATTCTTGAAGAAATAAAACTGTTCTCCGTCCATTACCCAAATACAATGATCTATATGTACAATAGTAGTACACTTCATACTTTGCAATTCATACTCTGTTTTGACCATCAAAGGGACATCGGACGCTCAAATTGGCTCAATTTATAAAGCATGTGATATTGAAAATACATGAGTAAACATGGTAAAGAACTGGAACGTGTGTATATATATATATATTATATATATATATATATATATATATATATATATATATAGTCATGCGGTTGCTTCTACAAAGCTTCAATTTATATATATATATATATATATATATATATATATATATAATATATATATATATATATATATAGTCATGCGGTTTGCTTCTACAAAGCTTCAATTTAATATTTAGGAGAAATCCAATGACAAGGAGGAATGTAAATGCCATGAAAAGTCTTCTTTAATGCGCAACGTTTCGGGCAATACGCTCATCATCAGGCTAGATAATAACAATATGAAATTAGAATCAATAAATAAATGTGAACAAGACAAAATAATTTCCGTAAAACCTATTCAGTAAAAGCAAATTTTAAAAAGACTAAAAGAAGAGGGTTAAATTCAAAGTTATAAAAATTTACATATAAAATTAACCAGAAGTTTAAAAAGCTATTTTTAAATTACATATAGTAAATTTGAAATTAGTACACTGGAATAATTAACACTAATACAATGGAATAATTAACACTACGAACCTTTCAATGCTGGTTCCGAGGCACGAGTAATTTAAAACAAAACAAAACAGGAAACAAGCTATGGGTTGGGCGGTTGGAGTTATAAGTTAGGGGAGGGGGGATTATAAAAAATTGGGGAGGGGGGAGGGGAGTTGGGGAGGGGGGTTATAAAAAATTTAGAGGGACAGCTGAGGAATCCACGTTTAGAGAAGGGGTCAATGTTTTAATATAAAGAGATTCCAAAATTCTAAGTGAGTTAGGACAAGAATTACAACCGAGAATTTTAAAATTATCTAAAGTGACATCAGTTTTACATTTTATACTGTGTTCCCGAATACTGGAGGCTTCTTTTTTATTTAAAATTTTACCTGTTCGGCAACTTATTCCCATATGCGAATAAAATCTAGTCCTGAGGGAGCGCACGGTGCTGCCAATGTAAGTACCAAGGAGACACCTTGGGCAGGTAAATAAATATACAACACCGCTACGCAACGAATCAGGAGTTCGATCCTTCGCTGATAAAAAGCTACCTAAAGACATTTTGTTAATAAATATAATGCGAAAATCAGTATGATAAAAAAAATTTCTAAACAACTTTGTAAATTTAAGTTTAAATTCTTTATTCATGGGACCCATTTCAGGTACCAGGAAATATTTTATATCTTTAGGCACTGAAATACAGGAAAGCTGAGGGCTATAAACATTATTTAAGAAAGATCTTATTAGTTTATCTACATATTGAACAGGAAAACTATTATTGGTAAAATATGATCTTAAATTATTAAATTCATCGTTTAGTAAGGTAAAACTAGAGGTCAAATTATATCCTCTGAACAAGAGAGTTTTAATACACGACATCTTATAGTTAAAATCAATAAAACTAAAGAAATTCATGCCCAAACCAGTAAAAGTGGGTTTCCTGTAAACTGATGTAGTAATAGAATCACCTTTTTTCGAAATTAAAAGATCTAAAAAGGGAAGGGAGCCATTTTTCTCAGTTTCCATTGTATAAGTTATATTGGGGTGCAGAGAATTTAAGAAGTTAAAAATTTTTTGCGCTTGTACAGCATTATCAAAAACAGCTATTGAGTCATCAACGAAGCGTCGATAGAAAATTGGTTTACAATGGGTGGGAGATTGTCTAAAAATTACACTTTCTAAATGAGTCATAAAAAAATCAGCTGATAGAGGTCCGACGGGTGATCCCATCCCAACACCATCAATTTGTTGGTAAACCTTATTATTGAAAGTAAAATAACATTGCTTAAAAACCAATTCTAAAAGTTCCTTAAAATAAGACCATGAAAAACCATGAAAACTATCATCAGAGCTAAAAACCCTATCTAAAATAATGGCAATAGTTTCTGATACAGGTACATTCGTGAAAAGCGACTTTACATCAAAACTGACAAAAAACTTTTTTGAATCGAAATTCTTACTAAGAAGATCTTTTTGAAATTCATAAGAGTTATTTATAGTATAAGCATTTTTCGCAAAAGGTGACAGGAGACCAACAACAAATTTTGACAATTGAAAGGTAGGTAAGTTATACGAAGCTAAAATAGGACGGAGAGGTGTTCCAACTTTGAAATGAATGCTGCAAACCCACAAGGAAAAAGAAAAAAGATTCCAAGGCTTTCGTGTATTCAAAGCTACACCTCGTCAGGGAATGAAGATAAAAGGCGAGATGCCCATAAATATATACAACGTACAGGAAAAACAAAACAATTAGCACATACTTAACAAGGGTTAATGAGGCGGCCAAAGAAATTTTAACATGATATCGTCAATTTTATACGTCCCCGCACTGTTATTGAAATTGTTTTTAAAATGAATAAATGCACATTCTAGAATATTTCTTTCTATTATATCTCTGTTTTTAACAAGCGCCTTAGAACTATCCCACTTGATGCTATGATTACATCTATACATATGGTTAAATAAAGCATTGGAATTATTAGCTGTTCTACAAGCATATTTATGCTGTTTTACCCTAATATCTAACGTTTTACCGGTTTGGCCTATATATACTGAATTACATTGTGTACATCCGATCGAATCCACACAACCAACAACATTATCAGGGCTATTCTTTATTAGGCGTGATTTAACAGTATTATTATACTTAAAGATTACATTAATGCCAATTGCTTTAAGTACAGTTGGAAGGTATTGAAAATTAACATGGTAAGGTAGGCTAAGGATATTTTTACGCTGAAATTCCTTTACAATTACATTATTATAATACCTATTCTTGGCTTTCTTAAGACAGTTATAAAAATGCAATAGGATAACATAATTTAGTACCAATATTCATGATATTGCATAACTCGGAATATAAAAATTCAGGACTGACAACTCTCAATGTTCGAAGAAACATAGCAGAGAAAATAGAGGATTTAATCGAAGGATGATGGTCAGAATAAAAATGCACATAAGAGTTATTATTAGTAGGCTTACAGTAGACTTCATATTTGAACTGATTAGAGCATCTCCAAATTTTTAGATCAAGAAAAGATAGGCTTCCATCATTTTCTTTTTCAACTGTAAACTTAATAGATGGGACTAAATTGTTGAGCCTACCAAGAAATAAGTCCACATCCAAATTACTTTAAAAGAGTTATAATACGGAGATCTCGTGTTTAGTTTATTAACTATCACTATACTGTGTTCACCAATGATTTCTTCTATCATGTGTCGAATATCGCTTGCCTCGTTCGAGAGCTGAATTCGCGACACAAATAGGGTGAGATTCTCCATCGGTGGCCTCGCCGCGGAGACCGGTTGAGGAGACCTTTGGGACGGGCGCCAATTAACAGTTACCACCCGTCCTGCTCCCTCGATCTTCCTGAAGCAGGGTTCGCCTGCCTGGGGGATGGGTGGCACAACCTTTGGGGGATCGCGTGCCTCTCCTTCTTCGGTGGGAGTGGGGGGGAACTGCGCACCGAGCGAGGCGTTATCGAACACCTCTCCTCTGCAGTGGGAGGTAGGGAAGAGGGCAATGATGCCTCGACTCTCGGCATTGGACCGTCCCTGTTCCCTGTTTGTGAGATCGGGAGCAGGGGTCCTTTCCTGAACGGGAGGGGGGTTGACCGCTACCCTTGCATGCTGCGTTTCCACCCCACCTTCAAGGAGGGAGTTGGAGGCGGGGATTTCGTTTCCCTCGCTGCCCGACGCGCTTCTTGGAGATCTGGCTTGCTTAACTACTTCCGAGTAACTGGGCTTTGGGAGGAGCGTCTCTTCCAACGCATCTAACTCTGACCGGAACTGTTCTATTGAAATCGCGTTTTTCTAATTTGACACCACGTGTTGGTGTTTCAGTTCAACTATCGACTTTTGTACCTCATTATACTGTTTGAGGAGCATATATATATATATTGTTGCCATGTTGGTAATATAATGTTAAACCTAATTCAGTCGAGTTAATGATTACTTTGGCTAGGTGTCACCAGATCTTTTCAGATCAAATAATGTTATTAATTAGGACATTAATAGAGTTTTCTTCATTTATTAAACAAAATGTTTGATTAATGTTGTGCAGTGTATAACGTTATAATGCTTAATAAATTGCTTGCTAAAAAATGCTTCAACTACTAATTTTGGTTGATAACATAAAGGAACAAATGAACAGTAGTTAATTAATGTATCATAATAACACGCGCGCCCGTGGTGGCCGTCCTTTGACTGCTTGTGGCATGATGTGAGGTACCAGATCGACTGAGGAAATAAGCGTCACTTCAAGTTGGGCAAGGTGCGAATGAGGCGTCGTGCCCAGACGTCCTTTCTAAAAAGGTCGAACGCCATCCTCATCTTGAATGTTATTCCTAAGAAAGCAAAGGGGGAATTTTCGAGTGTTTGACGGTAGTAGTATGGGCACAAAAAGGTAGAGTGCAGAGCAATTGCATAATGTTGCAAGAGTGCCAACCCCAACCCCCTTTGTTGCAAGGGGGGAAACCTCACGGCCTCACCCCCCAAAAGGGGCATACCTAACCTAAGAGAGAGAGAGAGAGGAAGAGAGGACCCAGAGGAGGAGGGTTCTTCGCTTGGCCAGAGCCAAGCGCATATGAATCCTTCAGCCATCCCGCCGCTCTCTTATAGTGCCCCTAATCAGCCAGTTAGCTTAATCAGCCAGTGCCTCCGGGCATCATCAGCCAGAGCCTCCGGGCATCATCGCTTCCGGGCATCAGTTGACACGTCGCGCGTTGACGGGCACGAGTCCCGTGCGTCCGGTTGCTGGGGGCCAAGGCATCAGTCCGACCGGATGCTGGGGGCCCTAGCCAGGTGTCACAGTGTACGTTTTTGTGAGCTAAAAGGAGCCGGATTCGCACCCCTGGCGGGGCTCTTACTCAGGGTACCCTAATGTTCTCCCCGTAGGTCTAAGGTGACGATAAAACAAATCGTACGGAAAATAAATCCCAACCGTGGGTCTAAGGCTGGCGTAAAACACTTCAATTCAAAAATTAAAAATAAATGAACACTTCGTACGGAAAATATATCCCTACCATAGGTCTAAGGCGGGGGTAAAGCATCTCGTACGAAAAAAGAAAATAATTAAATCACCGAAAAAAGCTTTCAAATGATTCATTGTGTGTGTGTGTATATATATATATATATATATATATATATATATATATAACACGAAACAACATAAGGTTCATAAGGTAAGGTAAGGTATATATACTTAAACGAATTTAAGAATATTTGTTTTAATTCTATCTTGCATTATTTTTGCAATGAAACGCGAAACTTTAACCTCATATATATGGTTTAAGCGAATTACATTCACATTATTTTTATCTCAGCATAATAATAACGAAACATATATCTATCTATCTACCTGTCTATCGTATCGAGAAAATTAAATATAAAATCAGCAAGAATTCATAATTATAAATATTTAATTATGAAAACTGAAATTGCAATTTTATATTTAATAATTTTTTCATATCCACCTACAATACTGGGAAATTTTAAATTAAAAAAAATAAAATAAAATAATTCCCTAATGACGCCCGTCACACACACACACATATATATATATATATATATATATATGTGCGTGTGTGTATAATATATATATATATATATATATATATATATATATAATATGTATAATAATATATATAATATATATATATATATATATATATATATATATATATATATATATATATATATATATATATATATACACGCACAATATATATCTATATATATATATTATATTATTCATATAAACACATGAAATAATATAATATTATATATATATATATATATATATATATATATATATATATATATATATATATATATATTATATTATTCATATAAACACATGTCCAAAAACTTCTAATCTGGATGTGTCCCATATAACAGCCTTTAATCTACAAAAAGGTTATAAAACGAGATTCATGATTTATATATTGTTAATAATAACAAATATCCGGGTTTCTTAATAAAACTTAAAGCTTAAGGTCACAATAATTACTGAAAGGTTATCTCTCCATTCCTCAAACATTTTGGCTAAACCGTAGAAAGCATGACCTGTCCGGAAAAATAAAGGCTGTTATCATCTATAAAATATATATATATATATATATATATATATATATCGCATGGAAAAGATTTTTTCATTTTAAATTTATTTACAATGAGCGGAGTGGTCAGTTTGGTACAGTACAACATAGAAAATGTTTTTCAATCTGAAACCTTATTACCATATACACGTCTTTTATAATATGCATGTGGCCATATAAACAAGTAATCATTTTACCCGTAATGGTTAAGGTTTCTTCAGCAAATATTTGCTCAGATCAGGTTCAAGATGAGGCAGTATTTTTAGACTATTTCTCGCAGAAATCCAAATTTAAATTTGAGTTGGACGGAAAATGAACATTGCTTTCATGGGACAACAAATTCATTTCAAACAGGCAGATGTTTTGGTTCCCCAATCTTAAACCAATATTTGTTCTACGATAGGAGCTTTATGCCCATCATAGAAAAATAAAATTTGTATCAGATAATGGTCCCACGCATCGGAACAGATGACACGCCCAGATTTGATGGGAGACAGCCATTTACGACACTGTGGATCGGTTCCAGAACATCGGTTGGTCAATATGCATGCTTACGCATTATGCTCCGCCCAAAATTCATGGAATCAGCCCATCACGACACTGTGGGGCGGGTCCAGGACCGCGGGTTGGTCGATATACAGGCCTACACGTTAAAGCCAGCCCAAAATTCACCGCTAGCCAATAGGGTGCTAAGGCTCGTTCTTGTGGGTTGATCACATGCCCCCTTGTAAAGAGCAAATCACGACGCAGAGCCTCAGTTTCTCCAGCTAGTGAATTACACACCATGAGTCAACTGTACAATACACCCGATTTGATGGAGGGCGAGTCCGCATATGCCCATGCAATGGTACATCTCTTCAGTGCTTTAGACCAGGGGGAGTTATTTTCTACCCAGTTTGTTACGGAAAATTGCAACGAAATGCAAGAGCCGATCAATGAAGACGATATTGAAATGTGAGTAACTTATAAGTGCCTAACCTAACTTTATTCAGTTTTTCTACAACGTAAAATTATTCCCATTGTTTTTCTCGACAATTAAAGATGAATTTTTCTCGTTTATAATATAACCTAACCTAACTTAGCTTAACCTAATATATCCTAGCGTAGACTAACCGGGTGTAAACTAACCTAACCTAACCTAACCTATCCTAGCATAGCCTAACCGTGCGTAAACTAACCTAACCTAACTTAGCATAGCCTAACCTAACCTAACTTAGCGTAACTTAACATATCCTAGCGTAGACTAACCGGGTGTAAACTAACCTAACTTAGCGTAACTTGGTCTAACCTAACCGGGTGTAAACTAACCTAACCTAGCCTAACTTAGCATAGCCTAACCTAACCTAACTTAGCCTAACCCAACATATCCTAGCGTAGACTAACCGGGTGTAAACTAACCTAACCTAGCCTAACTTAGCCTAACCTAACCTAACCGGGTCTAAACTAACCTAATCTAACTTAACCTAACCTAACATATCTTAGCATAGACAAACAGGGTATAAACTAACCTAACCTAACCTACCTAACCTAACTTAGCCTAACCTAACCTATCCTAGCGTAGACAAACCGGGCGTAAACTAACCTAACCTAGCCTAACTTAGTCTAACCTAACCTAACCTAATTTAGCCTAACCTAACCTATCCTAGCATAGCCTAACCAGGCGTAAACTAACCTAACCACAGACAGTGTCTCTCAGCGCAAACAAATCTCATGTATTTATTAGCATTGAAAATTAGTTTGTGTTGTTTCTCGTTTATAATTGGCAATCTAAATTCCTTTTGTTCTGATTTCTTCTACAACGTAAAAATTAATCCCATTATGTTTTCAATTAGTATCTGTTTCCAGCTTGATTATTTCGGCATATATATATATATATATATATATATATATGTTGGAGCTTCATTTTTCTCGATAATTCAGCACCGCAGTAGGATTTTTAAATTGCCAAAACGTTTAAGAATTATCTGCTTTCTAAATACGTGATATTTTCTCTTGTTGTATCTCTTTATTTTTACTTAACCTTATAGGACCGATGCGGAACTTGATCGTATTATAGCCACTTTTGATGAAAGGGGAATAAATGCTATGGATGCTTCTCCGCACAGCCAAATCAGCAATACAGAAGTTGCGGTATTGAATCACAGCCGGTCAAACGAGTGCTAGTTTGTAGAGGAGCTGATGTAAGTGTTTTTAGATTATATAGTATATTTTTTGAATCGTGAACAATAAGTTTGGGTAGGCCAGGTTAGGCTACGACAGGTTAGGATATATATATATATATATAATATATAATATATATATATTATATTATGGTGGACGATTTAACTGCATCCAATTTCATGACATTTATTTAACCTTATAGGACCGAAACGGAGCTAGATCGTATTATAGCCACTTTTGACGAAAGGGTGATAAATGAAGTGGTAGCCACCCCGCCTAGCCAACCCATCGATTCAGAAGTCGTGGTACTGGCGCGGGACAGCGAGTGCCAGTTTGTAGAGGAGGTGATGTAAGTATTTTTTTAGGATAAGAACAAAACGTAATATATTTCCCTTTATTAAATAGTAGAAAACTCGTACAAAAAGGGTTAGTGCCCAATTCTTAATGGATACAAATGTATATACAGCTTTATACAATATACATCTTACAAATTACAGGGGGTACTAACATATGGGTACTTTTTTTATCTCTCTGCATACATATTTATCATTCATATTTGTGTCGCATAAATCGAATAATTTTAAAAAATTCATAAATCCCTTCCCACGTGACATATGCATGAAAAACAAAATACAATACAATCCACATGTTTCAGTATAATATCCTTGGAAACGATATGGATTCCAAATAATCTCAGGCACGCCTAGTTGCGCTATAAAATTCACGATTGCCGAGTCATTCCACGGTGGAAATCCGAGTGAGTCAAAATAGTACATTCTCTCCTTAGTTTTAAAATAGATTGCAAACCAGTGAATACCCTCACCACCCACAATGTCGGTGTTAACAATAACCCCGTACCATTTTCTCGAACTAGCCAGCTTCAATATTTCATTCTTTGCAAAAACGCCGATAAATTTGGAACGCGCGAAGCAATCACTTTTCATCGCTCTCTGAATTGTATTCGCATCCATTTTAAAAATCTGTGGTGACGCCCATGAAAAGATCAACCTCTATTAGTGCCTATGATTCTAGATACACGAGTGCACTTATAGGCGCATCTATAGGTTTGGCAAACTCCAACCTCACTGAGATGTTTCCGCTCTGTTGTGGGCTTAAATGCGTATTTACACCAGCAGTTAAGTCTGGCGCAATGTCAAATGAGTAAATATTAAACTCTTCACAAATTCTTTCAGCGTTATGCCGAAACCAAGTTCATCACATGCTCCTGTATTATGGGCAAGACTACTATATGCTCTCGCGCAGAGCGGGAACACAGCATCTGTTGAGTAGTCCATATTCATTAGCCCACCCAGAGCAATGTCATTTACGTGGAGAGTAATATTTTTAAGTCGAAATTCTGGAATTTTAAGGCACTTTTATATTTTCCATTCGTCGAGGCGTGGTCTTGCATTCCAATTAATATCCTTTTAGGTAGGACTCCAAGGGCAATGCTTTCTAGCTGTTTCGATGCCAGCCCTTCGGTAATCGTGTACAGTTTGATCTGTACCCTGTTAATTGGATATTTCACTTTGGCGTGTATCAAGTCTTTCTCAATTTCTATTTGCTCCGGGGAGCCTAATTTCACTCGGTGTATACGGAAATACGTTTCCATGATGTGTATCACAACGGGTTTCGCGCCTTATTCTTGGTCAGTCCCAAGATTTATGCAGATCTCAGGGTTCGTGCGGGTAAGCTTCAATTTCATATCCACCTCGTTCATAAGCAACTTCTCCTGGAATGTAAAGTCTGCATGCAGGCGTCCAAAACATTCGTATATCTTTTTTAAAATTTTTTAAATGTAGCCTTTATACTACTCTCGTCTTTAGTGTGGTAATACCCCTCGGGGTAAAAAGGTGTCCTTCGCTTCTTTTGAAAAATTGAGGACATTTTCCAGATAGGCTCGTAGGTGATAGTACCCCGTGCCTGCTGAGATGTTAGCCTGATTTAAATATACGTCACACTGATTAAATATGGATTGCAGAAAGTTGGTTTCAGGATAGGCAACGTAACTATTATCGTCAGAATGGGCTATGCGTAGTTTAGCATACATGTGCATGCAACTTGGGTGAAAAAAGTAAGGGCCTGAGCTGGGTATCACAAATTCTATAGGGGCACTGGGTGAACAAATTGTGTTTAACGGGTTAATTGTAATAAAGTCACTATGTTCAATAGAGACCTCGGTAGGTGGCATATCAAAGAGGGTCAGTTCTGATTTACAGCATTGTGAACTACACGGATGGATGAAACGCGCCATGACGAGTCAGAAATAGTGCCATCTCCCTCGGCGAGTATTAGTCAATCTATGATTTGTGAGAGTAGCGTCCTCAGCTTATATCAGTTAAAAAAAATGATCAGCCATAGGCTTCATACGCTTAGAGCACTTCTTTTTTTGGTTTCCTTTTGCGTTTAACGCCACGTGATGTTAACCCCTTCTTCCTAGCAGATCTCTTCTTACCGCCACGTGTTGGTAACCCCTTATTCCTGACAGATCTCTTCTTTCCGCCACCACGCATTTTTATCTTCGCATCTTTGAGGATTTCATCCCGTCTACGTTTTAAATGTTTTTTTTAGAGCTTCTTTAGGCCTAGTGCTAGCCAATATGTCCTCTGCCGCGTTAAAACCTGTTTGGAACGCCTTCCTCCCTAGGTACCTGCCCCCCCCTCTTCAACAGTGGGACAGCGGTGCGTAGTATGGATGAAAAAATAGGAAAAAAAAAAGTTGGATGAAAAAATGGACCCAAGTCCACTACCCACGCTGGTATCTCACCCCTCGATAGAAGGTGAAAGGCTTTCTGTCCATTATAACACAGTGCGTCGAAAGTGCAGCTTCAATGTTAAGCTCCCGTCACCGAGTGGGAAATTTTTACCCTCAATTGTTCTTATATATATTGAGATATTGGTTATTAGTTTAGTTGCGACATTCACAAAATGGGGTATGTCATATGTAATACTCAGACTCCTTCCTCGATGGTTTTGGATGTGAGCTATGCGTAGCAGGCGTGCCTGGGTATCCCCAACAAACTGGTGTTCCGCTATATTGCTGTAAATATAGCACATATCTGGGGGTTGAGAGCTTTCATCCAATTTCTCCATCCTCAATTGATACACTAAGGTGGACAAGTCATGCTGTGCCTCGTGAAAGGTGTCTCTTTGGAAGGCTGATCGATATCGCCCCTAGGTTATAATTTTGAACACTCTTCCGTCTTTAAGATTTCTGTTAACCTTTGATTTTAGGATTAGAGTATGTGCAGGGGTTCCTTTGTTTACGATTTCGTATAATAAATCATTCGGAAGATTTTAGTTTTTTGAACTCACGTTTAAGTCTCTCACAACATTCTCAGCCGAACCATAATGCCCCGGCCCTAGTGTTACTTCTGTACTGTAAAACCGTGCAACCTTAGTCCGTGCGATACGTATGTTTCATCCCAGTTAACCGGCTTTTGTACACTCACACAGTCTCTAAGAATCGTAAAAACGGTATCTTATAATCAATATTTAAAAAGAGGGTGTCCAGCTGAATTTCACATATCCCCACCTCATACGAATCACGACCCAATTCAATGGGTCCATGGAGCTCTGTCAAAGTTGGCTAGTGTGTTGTTAGGGTGTACAGACAGGGACGAGGAGGACGGGAGTGTGACGTAGAAATGGTTAGGAGTCATGCTGCATACTAATTAAGCTTCATTACTGCATCAGCTTTTATATAGGTATTGAAGCTTTCTGGGTAACCTAGCCACTTCACCAGGTACATTTTTCTCTTTCCTGTACCTTTGCTTCCTAAAATTTTCTCAATTTTAAACACATTTTTTCCTAAATTAAATGCCACTTTCTGCAATTCCTCGCGTAAAGCCTCCCGAGATCTCTTCTCCATTCAAATCTTCAACGTAATACATCATTATTGCCCTTAGATCTCATAGCCCTAACTTTAAAAATCTCGCGTGTCCATCCTTGCTCAAATCCCTTCGCGAATTTATTTCGAACGTGACAGCCTTACATAGTCATTGATTTTGAAACGCGCAGAGTGTGGTGGTGGTGGCGGCACTCTATCTCTCTCTCTTCTCGGGCGCTTGCCTCTTTCTAAAACATCGTTAGGCGTTGCACCAATCGTACGATGGTGTGAACGGTTGTAGGATGAAGCCAATGAACCGAGAACGTTTATATATCTGTATGTGTTTTTATGTGTAAAATAGCGGTGCATGCGTTCCTTTATGGTACGTTGAACTCTTTCAGCTAAAGAAGCCTTATGTATAGAATTGGAAGTGTAATAGCTGAAATTAAACTCTGACAGCATGTTCTGAAGAGCGCGTCCTATAAATTCTTTTCCCATATCCGTACAAAAATAGCCAGGAATCCTGTTTTCTTTCAACATCAGCGTTTTGACCGCTTTAGCAACTGTTTCAGGCAATTTATTTTTCAGGGGAAAATAGAGTCAAATAGAGTCAATCGAGGCGGCTGTTGTCTTGGCTGTTTTAAACCTTTTTCTCACCGCACCATAAACACCTCTGTACAATCTATTAACGCACCATAGGATGCGGGATTAGAAATGTCATAATAGTGCTTACTTAATACGTTAGCCATTTGCGTATTTTAGAGGCACGTGGATAATGTTGGCCGCCTGCTCCCTTCTTTCTCCTCTTCAGAGACACTGCAACTGCTGGGGGCGAAGGTGTACTCAGTTGTGACACGTGCGGTGTATGTTCCAAGTCTTTTAACCTATTCAGATTACCTATCAATGTTTTGGGGACATTTATTTGTTGTAGTCTTGCTTTAATATGCTTCCATCCTGTTGGTGAGGGTCTGTCCCACTTTCTCACCAGATCATGAACAATATCAACGATATTGGATCCTTGTACCCTTATTCCTTCAACAATGACCTCGCCTGCATCGGTCCACTGTATGATGGGGTCCTCACTCAATAGATTATAAAGCCTTAACCCTTTATTCCTCAATGTATGAGGGAGGCTGTTTTTTAGCACATGTTCGATGTGTTGTGTTCCGCTGCTCTTTAGGTGCCCAGGTCCTGCATCGCTATGCTCAGCGCTACTCGAGCTGTGCCTCACGGGGAGCTCTGTAGGATGCTTATAATCTTCGTACTCATGAAGAAATTTCTGCAAAGCCTCTTGGTACAAGATCCTTTTTTCAGAAGGTGCCTTTTCACTGTTTAATAGGACTAGCAACTCACTTTCCATTCTTTTAAGCCTACTTTTACGGGGCTCTAGAACCGCATCTGGACTCCTTTATAATGAAGCATACACCTCGTGCGGAATCACAACCACCTTCATTATATTAATCTAGTCAGTAAAGGGCCCCCAACTGAAAATAAGATGGGCAGGAACGATCCACCTCTTTGTACAATAATGCGCTTTTTCTTATCCACAGTCTGACTTTTATGAGCGACCGTCCGTATTATGTTCTTGTAACGACGTAAGCGAGTCTTCTGAGAGGGTTTCATTGGTACATTACATTTTATAACATTAAGGCAGATTTCACAGATGCATTTTAAAAATTCAGAGTCGATATTTTTAACAAACATCTGCTGCAATGCCGAGGCAGTCGTTGATAGATTTTTATTAATTCGCGGTATTTCTTTAGCCTATTCGTCATTCTGGAATATACACGGTTTCAGGTTCGCTTGGAAATATATTCGTTCTTAGAAGCACCCTAAACGTGTTTCGCGGGTGAAGGTCACAAAGCAAATATCCATAACGTTGGTTTGTGACCTCTTTATAAACCTCCAAAAACTCCTTACGCTGATTCGGGAACATTTGACTGGCTAATACCCCAATTTGTGACACATCTCTACGTTGCGCGAATAAGACTAGATATTGCGTATTTAGCGACACATCGCGCATGTATCTATTTTTGAAAAATAGATTCTGATTGATGAAGAACACGCTTATGTTAAGGTGGTGGGAGAATACTGTAAATGTCTCGGCAAACGTTTTATCCATCTCCAACATGAGGTCGTCAATTACGATGACTGTATGTTCATTTCCCTTTAACGAATTAACGTCATAGACCCCCTTGTGGAACAAAACATCATCTTGGAACTCGTTGAACACTGATTGGTATGTCGAATAGCACCATATAACTTTATGCACAAATTTTGAGAACATTTCCCCCTTTTCTTTAATGATTTTAAGCATAAACACCGTTTTACCACATCCTGTAGGTCCAGATATAATACATATGGATGGGCTCGTGAACCTGAATTTTTCTACAGATTCCATTTCTAATTCGTCAAACCGCTAAGTGGGTCATTTACAAAATATTACAAATAACGAGTGCTGCTCCATATATTTGGTTTTCTTCTTCCACAGAACCGTGCATGACGACGATGTTCATCCCGCCATCATCGATGTCACTGATGAACCCGTTGACTGTGCATCTACAGTACCCACTCCCGCCGATGAGCCCTCAACAGCGACACCTGTAGCACGTTAAAAGCGGAGGTGTGATGACGAGCACTCCACGTCAGGTATAAAGCGTTCCAGGGTTGTTGGAACATCGGTAATAGAACCCCAACCCTCAACATCTTACGCAGCAAATCCCCCATTAGTACCTTCCGCCAATATACCCCCTTATTCGTCCTCCACAGCAGCTCCCCATTCTGTTGAGGCTGCAGTAATAGACTCCCAACCCTCAACGTCTTACGGCACAAACCCCACAATAGAGCCTTCCTCAAATATAGCCCCTTATTCATCCTCCACAGCAGCTCCCCGTTCTGTTGAGGATGGCATAACATTCGAGTTGGTGCGCACCGCAACCCCCACCCCGGCCTTGACTAGAAATCGGTATATAGTCAGGGTTGATCCTAGATCCATGTATAGCAACGGTATTGAACACGGACTACGGCACGTAGTAGAGCGTATTGTAGAGTTTGCCCTTCAGAACCGCGACGAGCGTGAAGTCAGGACGAGGCTGTCCTTCGGATTCGGGTCAGATGATGGTGATGTAGATGATTTTTGGGTAGTAGTACCATTCAGGCGTTTGGCGGCTGAAGATGTAGAGTATATATTAGGTCGTATAATGCAGGCCTCAAAGTAGTATAGCCTTCAATATGGACAACTTCACGGTAAATATTGACCGTGTATTCCGTGTTGCGGGTCATAGTGCCACACCTTACACTCTTAACTTCAATTCTCAGGCTATTTTAGACGGCATATAAACGTCGATCGTGGTTGCGGCTTTATAGCAGTAGTCTTAGCGTATGTTTACTGTACTAAATACACGGCCAAAAATTTGGTTGCCTACGGTGTGGAGCGTGCCCGTAAACTAGCTGTAGACTGTGAACTTGAGTTTGACTGTAATATGGGTCCTGAAGAGCTGAGAAGGGTAGAACAGGAAATGAATGCTCGTATAGTTGTATTTGGACTGGATGATCGTCGTAGAACTGTGTATGTTTTTAAAAGCTGTGTGAGAGATCGTACAAGACCCCTACTTATTTTAGGACTGTCAGGTACAACATATCTCCCCATCCGTAATATAAGGGCCTTTACGCGAGTTATGACAAAAGTCGAAAATATGGACGACATCATGATTTGTGTAAGGGTGTCTCGAGTTTGCGGATGATATAGTGAAACATTGTAAAGATGCACATGGTATGTGAGCAGTGTAAAAGCACCAAATGTGAAAGCCGTGTAGTTGAAGCTGAGAAGAGGGATTGTAATGTGTGTAGACGCACATTTTTTAATACTGTTTTGAGCTCCATAAATCAATTGGCACGTGCAGGAAAATGAGAATCTGTGAATGTGGTATGTTTCACATGATGGATAATTGGGGAAATTTCAAGCACAAATGTGATGAAATTCACTGTCTACATGCCATGAGAAATATAAGGCGGATGGTGTAAAGCATGTATGTTATATGAAAGACGCCAAGCCTAAAAACAACCCTTGTATAACTGTGTACTACGATATAGAAACATACACGAACGCTGAAACCAAAGAGGTTATTCCACATTTACTTGTGAGCCAGACTATCTGTGATGAGTGTATGGAGATCGAGTGTGATGAGTGTCACAAATGTGGTAAACGGACAAACGTTTTTAAAACGAATGTCCACGATAGCCCTGTAAACTATTTGTGTCCTATATTGTCAAGTTAGCGGACAAGTTAAAAAAATGACTGTGTATATTCTCGCCCATAACGGGGCAAAATTTGACACACAGTTCCTTTATAAGGAGTTGCTTGAGCACGAGTCCTCTGAGATATTTACAGGTGATCCATTGAAAAGAGGCAACAAATTAATACAGATGCAAATAAGAGGTAATGTACAATTTAAAGACACTTTATTATTCACACCTTGTAAATTAGCAAAGCTACCCAAGGTGATGGGCGTAGCAGCTGAAGTTTCAAAAGGATACTTCCCTTACAATTCCTCACTAGTGAAACTTTAAATTATGTTACCTCCACCAAAATTCTTTCTGTGTTTATGAGTGAAACGTTTTATCGATCTAGATTTTGACCGATACTACAACAGCTTTAATGAACGTATTCCTTTAAAAATGAGCTGATGAATGTGAGCGTTATTGCGTGAATGATGTGCGCGTGCTTAGAGTATGTTTCCAGGCCTTTAGAAGGATGTACATATGTCGTTTCAAATGCGATCCGCTGCAAGTCGCAACCACCATCGCCTCATTATGTTTTACGGTGTTCAAGAATAACTTCATGCCTAAAGATACCTTAGCCATTATCCACAGAAACAACCCCCGCAGTTATGGGCACAAGGCTATTTACTGGCTCATACACCTACAGCAGCAGACAGGTGTATACATAAAGCATGCCCGCAACACGGGTAAGTACCCATTAAGGTTAATGGCCGTGTTTTTTGGGTTGATGGTCTAAGTGAAAACCGTGTCACTGGCGAGAAGACTGTGTACTCCTTTAACGGTTGCTGGTGGCATGGATGCCCCCGTCCTGAGTGTGGAATCGCAGGAGATATCCACGGTAGATCTCCTGCCGACTGTCTTGCGTGGACGCGCACCCGCGATCAACTTATAGGGTCCCAGTTCACTCACAAAGTCTTGTGGGAGCATGAATATGATGCACGGATGGAGACAGAGGACAATACCGTGAAGAAATAAACACGATCAAGCGTTCAATGGTGCTGGATCCTCTCAAATGCGGTGATAGCTTGTTCGGGGCGTACAAATCCCTTCAAGCTATACTTTCCGCCTACGGAGGGCGTGAAACTCCATTACTACGATTTCTGTTCTTTATACCCCTACGTGATGAAGAACAATCCGTACCCCGTAGGTGCCTGAAAAAATGGTGGGCCTGCCTACCCTCCATCAACGAGTTCTCAAGAAATTTGAACGGGTACTATTTCGGCCTTTCTTTCGTAGACGTGCTCCCCCTCGCGATTTATGGATGCCGATCTTACCCGTCGTTATAGATCACAAACTCATGTTTCCCTGTGCGTGAAGTGCGCGGAAGAGAACAATGGTGATTGTACCATATACCACCAGCGTAAGATCAGAGGTGTATACACAAGCCCTGAGCTGGCCCTAGCCGTTCGTCATGGGTATAGAATAATGAAGATACATGAGGTGTGGAGGTTTCAGAAGCTACCCAACCTTTTCACACCATATATAAACGCATTTTTGAAGGATAAGGTTGAGGCGTCAGGATATCCGCGAGGGGTTGAAACCGAAGATGAAAAAACGTCTTATATTCAGCGTTACCGTGACCACGAAGGTATACAACTTGATCGTAAAATTGTAAAGAATCCTGGCAAGCGCTTTAGTGCAAATTGTGCCTAAACAGTCTTTGGGGAAAATTTGCGCAGAATACCGGTAAAGGGAACGTTCATTTGGCGCAAAGTTATAGTGAAGTCTGGGATTACGCCAACGCACCCGATAAAGAGGTCATGGAGATTGTGAATGTAGGTAATACTTACATAATAAAGTACAACAATACTGAATTGCCACAGATACCTCACGGGTTACAAACATTCCTGTAGCCAGCTTCACAACAGCCTACCGCATCAAACTTTGGGGCCTATTGCATTCTCTTGGGCGACGGGTATTGTATGCCGATACAGATAGCGTGATATTCACAGCGAGGAGGGGTGAATACATGCCGCTATTGGGGAGTTCCTCGGGAGCTAACTGACGAGATCAAGGATGAGTATGGGGAACGCATACGCCGACTCGTTTGTGTCAACAGGGCCAAAACCTATGGGGTACGGGTGAGGATAGGGGATGAAACGAAGTATATCGTGAAGGCTAAGGGTATCACGCTTAACCAAGCGAATCGGCGGGTCGTCAACTTTGATTCGCTGAAGGAGTTAGTGTGCTTGGAAGATGATGAGGGTGGCCGTCCGCCCCAATTGACTGTAGGCACCCACATAATCTTTGATATGTCTATTGCTAACTTATTTATTACACGTATTTGTTGATATATACATCCTGATTATTTCGTTTATTAAATAAATCATGTTTCAACTAGCGTCTCACTTTGCGTGTTTGCGTGTGTACAGTAAAAATTTAAGCTCCGCCCACTGTAAGACTGGCGACGTGAATCATGCCGCAACCTGAGCAGGCCTCTACCCTTCCGTACTCAGTTGACCTCTGTATACCCTTCAGCTCAGACGTGTATTCTCTCGCATTGAGGAAAATAGTAATGGCTACCTTTAATATCGCGTGTTCAACATTTATGAAGTGGTATTCTGCTAAGTGCGTAGATGTAGTGGATACTGAAAAACTCCCTATTCCCGCCTCCTTTGCCTCTTTTAAGGCTGCATTGAATCGTGCGAAGGGTCAGGCTATTGAAATACTCTACGGATATTCTGGCGAGGGGGTTGTAGGATTTCGCAGTACAGACGATGTACTGAAGTATGTTATAGAACTAAGCTTTATAAAGGCTCACATATTCCGCGTGTTAGAAGAAGCAACACGCTCAGAAGATAAACAACAGTTATGGGTAGTGAGTCTTGTGGATGAGTGGTGTGATAAGCGGTATTATATCATGTTACCGATTACTCGTACCCTACGGATGAAAATGTAAATCTTGTCATCATGGACAATCTTAAGTGTTTTTACCACTACATAAATATATATCATCATGAGGTTTGTAGTGAGGTTGTGGCTAATGGGCTGTGTGAGTTTGTATCAGATTTTAGAGATGAGTATCGACTGTTAAACAAAAAGGATAAATATGAACATATGTTTCTCTCTAATAGCGCACCGGTTTGTGAAGATGTTTAGGAGTGATAAAACATTTAAAAACGTTATAAAATGTGTTTATTTCGTGAAAATTACCCTGAAGGAAAATGTCTGGTGCATATTCGGGGAAGTGGTAGTGATAAAACATTAAAACCGAAATTAATTCTTGTATCGGAAAATTTCTCAAGACACCTGCCCAATATAATGGGATACAACGATTCATGTTGGGTCAACGCCGTGCACGTTTCATTAGATTATGGTATGACTCACTCCTCCCGGAGCATACGAGTTCGAACAAACCCATTCACGTTTCATCAGGGTGATTCACTCCGCCCGTAGAGCCGATCCTGCCTACCTGCCTCCTGTGTCTCATAGTCATCTCAGAGCTTGCGCCGAGTGGACGTGCCATAGTCATCTCGAATCGAGTGGACGTGCGAGTACGATGGAACTCCCTTTGAGAAGCATTCTCAACGCCTCGTACGACGTCTCCGTGACGAAGTCATTGCGCGTGTTCAGGCGAGAAACCAGCACCATTAACTGTGTGCTTGAAACGATCTGCAGCCATGCAAGCAAACGCAACGTTATTTATTCAAATCTTGAGGAGATGCATAAAATCTTCGTGGTAGTTGAGAGGTGGGCTGAGAGCCGTTATAAAATACCAGCTGACGTAGGTACAATAAGAGAGATGATTAGTGACGCCTCCTCATATACCATTGTTTGTACATTGAGTGTAAATAACGAACAACCATGCATTGATATACGACTGATGTGGAAGAACACATCAGATAATGACGTTCTTTTTCCTCCACGAAACCATTTCATCCTCGACAGAATGTTTGAGATCGTCGGATTCCGTAAGCTGAAGCCTATATTAGATGTGCGTGTTACAGACATGATTTATTTTGATACGGTTCTTGAATACGCATACACTGCTCTGCTCGACGGATTTGTTGAATGTAGGAATGAGCAGGGGGAGAACGGTCTAGATCTGGATGCATATTTAAAAGGTTTAGATTCTTCGAAATACCCTGAACTTTGGTACAAAGCGCTTGAGAGGTACAGAGCTGAGCTCGCCTACACTGTTCACCCTGAAGAGCTGTACCTCTATATAGTGGATAGGTGTCGTTACGATTTAGTAGAATATTTCCAATGCCGCTATGCCGAGTGAAGAAGAGTTCACGATTGAAAAGTTCGGGGCGGTAAGAAAAAATCCCCGATTGGAAAGGTATGATTATAAACTTGTATTTAATGTTGTGGTTAACGATGACATTTTTGTGAGTGCTTTTGATTGTGTTCTAGCCGTGCTTAAAGATAACTTGCCCGCCGAGTGTAAAGTGGGGACAAAAATAGTATTGAACGATAGGAAAGCCTTTTATATTAAATATAGGCCACCGTATCAGTTAAACGGTGAAGTGATCCTTGGGCGGCTTTACTACATCGTACAAAGTAATGGCGATATTAATATAGACTATCAAATGCGAGTTTAGCGTTTTGCACCGTAGAACGTAAAGACAATATATATTTTTCCTGTAATAATATGATTATACGTTTTGTATATTTCGAATATAATTTAATATATATGTATATTTTTCCTGCACTAATATATTGCTCATACTATGTTTTGTATATTTTCAATATATTTAATATAACTATTTTTCTCCTGTACTAATATTTTGATAATGCACCGTTTTATATGATTATATATTTTCCATTATGTTATTTGACCACATATATGTCCGATTGTATATCCATTAATTCAGTTAAAATAAACAGAATGATGTATTGGTACATTATTTATTCCTTGTACACAATTATATAATTTGTTTGGTTTCGGATTTCAGAAGAGTTAATAAATTGCTATTTGTCAAATCGGTCTTCTAAGCCAGATGACGAAAGAATAACGATTAATTAAATACATGGCGCAATCTGGCAACTCAGCCTTCTAATCAACTGGCTGAATAATATATGGAATAATTTAATAAATAAAGAATCTGGCAACTCAGCCTTCTAAACCAACATTAATATATGCTTTAAATAAATAATTAATGCTATCTGGCAACTCAACCTTCTAAGCCAACATTAATATATAGAATAATTTAATAAATAAAGAAATCTGGCAACTCAGCCATCTGGTTGATTAAGCCAACTGGCTGATTATGGGCCTATAAGAGAGCGGCGGGGTGGATGAAGGACTCATATGAGCTTGGCTACCGCCAAGAAAAGACTTTCTCTCTCTCTCTCTCTCTCTCTCTCTCTCTGTCTCTCTCTCTCTCTCTTAGGTTAGGTATGCCCCTTTGGGGGGTGAGGCCGTCCCATCTTATCCCCAAAGAGGCCCCCTTAGGTTAGGTATGCACCTTTGGGGGGGTGAGGCCGTCCCACATTCTACCCCAAAGAGGTTTCCCCCCTTCCAACAAAGGGGGTTGGGGTGGGGTGTACCTTGCAACAAAGGGGGTGGGAGTTGGCACCAAGGGGGTGGGAGTTGGCACCAAGGGGGTGGGGTGGCACTCTTGCAACATTATGCAATTGCTCTGCACTCTAACTTTTTGCGCCCATACTACTGACGATGTCGTTGTAGCTATATATATATATATGTGTGTAGTTTGTGTGTAGTACGCATAATGGACAAGTGCAAGAATGTTGCAAATGTTGATCAATATTGCAATGGGATTATGCAACAAAGGGGGAGGGGGTTATGTACTGAAGGAGGAAGGGGTTATGCAATGAAGGGGAGAGGGGTCATGCAATGAAGGGGGATGTTGCAAGGGGTTATGCACCAAATGGAGAGAGGGGAATGTTGCAAGAGCAACAAAGGGTTATGCAACTTGGAGGCGGAGTTATCCCCCAAGAGAAAGAGAGGTGTTCGCCTGGCAGGAGACAAGCGCATATTAAGACTCCATCTGAGTGCCCGCTGTCTTATAAGGTGTAAATCCGCTGTTGGCTTATTCCGCCAGTTGGCTTAGAAGGCGTAAATGGCTTGTTCAGGTGTACAGGTTGAGTTGCCAGATTGCGCTATTTATTTAACTAAAGGATATATTATTGACAGCTGGCTTATAAATCCGTCAGTCGGTTTAGAAGGCGTAAATGGCTTGTTCAGGTGTATAGGTTGAGTTGCCAGATAACGCTATTTATTTAATTAATGCATATATTCTTCACAGTTGGCTTAGAAATCCGTCAGTCGGTTTAGAAGGCGTAACCAGCTATTTGATATAACTAAATAATAATATCGTTTACAACCAAAAGAATTAAATAAAACACCATTACATCATTCTGTTTATTTAGACGAATTATTGGAATCAGAAATATATAGAAAATAAATATACAATCAAACGATGGGATATATATGATCCCAAAAAATAAAATAAAATATAATAATAGTATAAGAAATATGAACGAGGAATATATATATATATATATATATATATATATATATAATCAACAAATAAAATAAAAATAATATAACCATCAATATAACAGTACAGGAGAAATATATATATACACACACACAATTATATTAAATAATTAAGTATATTGAAAATAAATACATACACTTTATCTTCTACTGCACTTAACTAAAATCAAAGAATAAAATGAAAAATAAGAAATACAAAACGATGGAGTATAACCACTCAATATAGCAGTACAGGAGAAATATATATATATACACACACACAATTATGTTAAATAAGTAAATATATTGAAAATAAATATACATCAAATACATTCACTTTGTTTTACAGCGCAAAACACTGAACTCACACGTAATCGAGTCTACAGTCACATCATTATTGCTTTGCATTACGTAGTAAACACGGCTTAATATTATTTCACTGCTCAAGTTATAAAGAGACCTATACTCTATGTAAATGGCCTTCATATCGTTCAATACCATTTTTGTGCCCACTTTACAATCGGTTGGCAAGTTAACTTTAAATACAACTAGAGTACAATCAAAAGCACGTATAAAGAGGTCATCGTTAGCCAGAACATCATTATGAAATACAAGTTTATAAACACTCCTTTCCAATTGAGGGTTTATTTTTACCGACCCGAGCTTTTCAATCGTGAACTCTTCTTCACAATGCATAGCGGCAGTTGAGATAATCTTCTAAGTCGTAACGACAGCTGCTCATTATATAAAGAAATAGTTCTTCAGGGTGAACGATGTAGGTGAGCTCAGCCCTGTACCGCTCAAGTGCTTTGTACTAAAGTTCATGATATTTCAAAGAGTCTAAACCTTTTAAATAAGCATCCAGCTCTGGACCACTCTCGCCTTGTTCAGTCCTACACTCGGTATACCCATCGAGCAGAGCGGTGTATGCGTATTCAAGAACCGTATCAAAATAAAGCATATCCGTAATACGTGCGTCTAATATAGGCTTCAGCTTGCGTAATCCGAAGATCTCAAACATTCTGTCGAGGATGAAACGGTTTCGCGTATGGAGAAGAACGTTATTATCAGATGCATTCTTCCACATCCGTCGTATATCAATACATGGCTGATCGTTATTTATACACAACGTACAAAGAATGGCATATGAGGGGGTGTCACAATCTGCTCTCTTCTTGTACCAACACCTGCGGGAATTTTATAACGATCCTCACTCCACTTCTCAGCTACCACGAAGATTCTATGCATCCCCTCAACACTTAAATAAACAACATTCCGTTTGTTTGTTTTTCTACAAGTCGTTTTCTGTACATAGCTAATGGCACCAGTTTTACGCATGAACACGCGCAACGACTTCGTCACGGACACATCGTGCACGACAATGAGAATGCTTCTCAAAGGAAGTTCAATCGTATTCGAGGAGTGCACGTCCAGTCGGTTCAAACTCTGAGATGACTATGAGCCACAGGCAACGGATCGGCTCGACGGCTAGTGAGTCACACCATAAGCTGATGAAACGTGTACGGCGCTGTTCCAACATGTAAGAGAATACTTGTTTCCCATTATATTGGGTAGATGTTTTGAGAAATTTTCCAGTACATGAAGCAATCCCAGCTTTAATGTTTTATCACTCACCAGACGTTCATTTCCACAAACTAAACATCTTCACAATCCGGTGCACTATTTGAGAGAAAAATATGCCCATATTTATCCTTTGTTTAACAATCGATACTCGTCTCTAAAGTTTGTTAAAAACTCACACAGGCCATTAGGCACAACCTCACTACAAACCTCGTCATGATATATATCAATATAGTGGTAAAAATACTTAAGATTCTCCATGATGACAAGATTTATATTCTCAACCGTAGGGTACGAGTAGTCGGTATGATGTAACATGATATAATATTGCTTGTCACAACAATCATCAACAACACTCACTATCCATATCCGTTGCTTCTCTTCTGCACGTGTTATATCTTCTACGGGGCTCCAATAAACCTTAGCACCCCCGCCCATGGCCTAAACCATTAGAGATACAGTAAAACTAAACATACGTTACAAAAGAGAATTTAATCCTGCATTTAATGAAAAACAATTAAAACTTGGTGTTCCTGCCATTGGCTTCCAAGACAGCCTGAATTCGCTTTGGGTAGCTTGCCAAAAGTGACGTGAATAGATCTTGATCGTTACGCAAATTTGCTAAAACAATTTCAATGTGTTGCGTCATTGTATCCTTCGAAAATCGATTTGCTGCAGGTTCTTGAAACAAGAGACATTCAACCTTGTCCTTTATAACTGATCCAATGTGTTCACAGACGTTCAGGTCAGGAGAATTTCCTGGCCATTCTTCATTTCCAAAGAAATCGATCTCATGGTTCCGCAACAACTGTTGAGTGGCTAATGCATTAAAGCAGGGGGCCTTATCGTGCAGAAGTGTGACCTGATCGATATCCATAGCATTGTTTGGGTTTCTTAGAAAAGGAATGACATGCTGGGATAGAATAATAACACGAAAATACTGTCCATCCCAACTTTGACCATTTGGCTTCAGCACCCACATGAGCTTCTTTGCAGTGAACAAAACAAACACACCAACACAGTCTGGACTTTTTCATAATTCGTGATAATGTTCATTGTCATCGATTTCATCTGGTGTTGTGGCCCACACTCGATTATTTTGGTAGTTCGGCCGACGTGTTACGTAAACAAAAAATTCATCGGAGACAGCTAAATGCATGAAATCATCCACATTCCAATCTTGAAGATAATGGGCAAACCACATTCTGTCATCGATGTTAAGTTGAGTTTTTCTTGGCTTTGGAAGTTCATGCCAAGGCTTTAAACCTTGCCTATGACGGTACAGTCGAATGATCTCACCACTAACGATCTTTCCTCTTGTTTCCTGAGAGAGTGGCAAATTTGGGCGCCCAGATTTGGTTGTATCCATTTCACATTCATGCAAAGTTTTATTCCAATTTCTTTTGACGAAGTCCTCACTTCTTCGCAACTTTTTGGCAACCCATGAACGTGTTATAAAGGTGGCTCCAGCATCACGAGCTTCCCGAAATGTTATTGCTCGTATGCGATCTATCACACGTTGCCTCTCCGAATCACCAATTAATTGAGAAGTCATTATATTATCACTTTATCAGCTAGAGTAATTTTAATACCTGCAATAAATAAAGATTTTTATATATTTTTATAATCACTAAAAACTATTTCGATATAAGTAAACATGTAATTTGCAAATGGGGGGGGCTAAGGTTTTTAGGAACCCCTTACTTCACGGTATATATAAGCTTTTATAAAGTTTAGTCCTACAACATAGTTCAATACATCACTTGTACCACGAAATCCTACAACGCTCTCGCCAGAATAGCCGTAGAGTATGTGTACCTCTTGGTCCTTCGCACGATTCAATGTAGCCTTAAAAGTATCAAAGGAGGGTGGAATAGGGAGTTTTTCAGTATCCACGACATCTTGGCACTTTGCCAAATACCACTTCATAAACGTCGAACACTCAATATTAAAGGTAGCCATTACTATTTACAGTGCTGGGCAGCGCAAACGAAAATTCACTTGCGCAAGCGCAAATGCGCAAACCCAACCCAAACCCATACCTTGCGCAAGCGCAAATGCGCAAACTTCTCGAAACTTGCGCTTGCGCAAACGCAAACGCAAACTATTTATATATACAGGGTTTTCCCAAAAAAAATAGGTGCGATTTTTTTTGGGACACCCTGTATAAAATTAAATTTATAGTAAATCAAATCAAACCAAATCAAAAGACTTTATTAACAGACACACGATCCATAGATATATCAATAAAGAATAGATACAAAATTACAATGTTAAATAAATAATAATAAAAAAAAGAAATTACAATATTACAAAAAAAACACTTCAAAGCTCCTCAGAGTCCTCCTCGAACTCCATCGTGAGCAGGTCCATGTTGCCCTTCAGGAACACAAACCTCTCAAAGTTCTCAGAGGTCAGGCTGAACCTCTTGGGCTTCATGATGTTAGACCCCTAGGAGAACACCCTCTCCACAGCTGCAGAGCTGGGGATGGCCGTGTTGTACTTCAGAAAGACCTCAACCCAGGCGGCGCGGTACAGGGCGGGTGTAAATGCTGATGGTGTTGAAGCTGACCTTGGCCTTGCACCTCTTAGAGATGATGCTGCCCCTGTAGACCACCCTGCCCCTCTCGACCACCCTCTTCTTGCTGGTCAAAGGTCCAAAGAAGGTGTCCAGGTGGGGCCAGGGGTTGTTGAGGTCCTGTTCCTCCTGGTGAGGCTCTGAGCCATGGCTGGCCACGCTGCCGGCCGGGCTGGGGGCAGAGGTGGGGCTGGACAGAGACTGGTGTCTGAGGCTGTCCATGGTTCACTAGTTATAGACAGTAGTTATGACTTACGAAGTTTCTAGAAGTTACTAGAGTAGTTAGTAGTTTGAACTCTGAAATAAAATTAAAATCAACTAATCAAACAAACGTGTTTCACTAGCGTTGTTGGTATACTGAGTGCTCACTGCTGTCTAGCGGCGCCACCTGTCTGGCAGTCACGTGTTTATGAGGTAAATCCACTATTTATAATATTTGGTTTTTTTTCACGTTTGCGCAAGAAAAGCGCAAATGCGCAACCGAAATCACACTTGCGCAATTGCGCAATTTGCGTTTTGCGCAAGTGTTTGCGCAAGTGCCCAGCACTGACTATTTATCATCTACGCGGGAGAATCCACGTCTGAGAGCCAGGGTTTGCTGCGATCAACTGAGCACGCAGGGAAGAGATATGCCCAGGTAGCAGCAGAAGTCAAGTGATCAATCATACAGGTGGATGGAGCTTAGAACTTTCTCCTCTACACACGCTGGGTGGGTACCTCATCTTCATTCACGGTTCTGTGGGAGAAGAGAAAAGCAAGACTGTAGAATATAAGGGTCATCACTTAAATATTTATTACATTTTGTAAATGACCCATTTAGGAGTGTGACGTGTTAGAAATGGATTCTGTTGAAAAATTCAGGTTCACGAGCCCATCCACATGTACTATATCTGATCCTACAGATGTAGTAAAACTGTGTTTATGCTTAAAATCATTAAAGAAAAGGGAGAGATGTTCTCAAAATTTGTGCATAAAGGTATATGGTGCTATTCGACGTATCAATCAATGTTCAACGAGTACCAAGATGATATTTTGTTCCACAAAGGTGTATATAACGTTAATTTTTAAAGGGAAATGAACATACAGTCATTGTAATTGACGATCTCATGTTGGAATGGATAAAACTTTTGCCGAGACATTTACAGTATTCTCCCACCATCTTAACATAAGCGTGTTCTTCATCAGTCAGAATCTATTTTTCAAAAATAGATACATGCGCGATGTTTCGTTATATACACAATATCTAGTCTTATTCGCGCAACGTAGAGATGTATCACAAATTGGGGTATTAGCCAATCAAATGTTCCCGAATCAGCGTAAGGAGTTTTTGGAAGTTTATAAAGAAGCTACAAGTCCGCGTTACGGATATTTGTTTTGCGACTTTTATCAGCGAAACACGTTTAGGGAGTTTCTAAGAACGAATATATTTCCAAACGAGCCTGAAACGTTGTATATTCCAGAATTACAAAGAGGCTAAAGAAATACCATGAATTAATAAAAATCTATCATCGACTGCCCCGGGAAATGCAGCAGATGTTTGCTTAAAATATCGACTCCGACTTTTTAGAATGCATCTGTGAAATCTGTCTTAACGTTATAAATTGCAATGTATCAATGAAACCACCTCAGAAGGCTCACCTACGCCGTTACAAGAACATAATACGTGCATTCGCTCGTAAAAGTCAGACTATAGGAAAGAAAAAACGAATTATTTTACAAAGAGGAGAGTCATTCCTCCCCATCTTATTTTCAGTTTTGGGTCCTTTACTGACTAGATTAATATAATGAAGAAAGTGGTAGTGATTCCGCACGAGGTGTATGCTTCACTGCAAAGTTTAAAAAATCCAGACACGGATCTAGATCCCCCTAAAAGCAGGCTTAAAAGAATGGAAAGCGAATTGTTAACCCTATGAAACAGTGAAACAACACCTGATGAGAAAAGAATCTTATACCAAGAAGCTCTGCAGAAATTTTTTCATGAGTACAAAAATTATAAGAATCCGACAGAGATTCCCGTGGTTATTAGGCACAGCACGAGGAACGATGGACATGGTGACATAGGGGCCTGTGTCCGACGATAGAACTGACCAACCAAAGATTAACGTGTCGGGCACACAACATATCGAGCATGTATTAAAAAGCACCCTCCCACATACATTTGAGGAATAAAGGTTTAAGTCTTTATAATGTACTGAATGAGGACCACACCATACAATGGACCGATACAGGTGAGATTATTGTGGAAGGAGCAAAGGTACAGGGATCGAATATCGTAGACATCGTCCATGATCTGGTGAGAAAGTGGGATAGGCCCTCACCTTCAGGATGGAAGCATATTAAAGCAAGACTACAACAAATAAATGCCCCCAAACCAATGATAGGAAATCTGAAAAGGTTAAAAGACTTGGAACATGCATCGCACGTGACACAATTGAAGACGCCATCACCCCCTGCGGTAACACCTCTGAAGAGGAGAAAAAAGAGGTTAAACAACGATCAACCCTACCCACGTGCCTCTAAAATTCTCAAATGGCTAACATATTAAGAAGACGCTATTATGATATTTCTAGCCCAGCCTCCTACGGATGCATAGATAGACTGTACAGAAGTGTTTACGGAGTAGGGAAAAATCTGTCGAGAGTTTTTTGCGGGAGCATGATGCTTATACACTTCATAAACCTGTGAGGAAAAGGTTTAAAACAGCCAAGACAACAGCTGCTTCGATTGACTCTATTTGGCAAGCAGATTTAACAGACATGCAAAGATATTCAGTGTATAACGATGGTTACCACTACATCCTATTCATAATAGATGTATTCTCTAGATATCTTTGGCTAATTCCTCTGAAAAATAAACAGTTGCTAAAGCCACGAAAACGTTAATGTTGAAGGAAAACAGGGTTCCTAGCTATTTTTGTACGGATATGGGGAAAGAATTTATAGGCCGAGCTTTTCAGAATATGTTGACAGAGTTTAATATCAGCTACTACACTACCACTTCTATACATAAGACACCTTTAGCTGAAAGAGTTCAACGCACCATAAAGGAACGCATGCACCGCTATTTTACACATAAAAACACATACAGATTTCTAGACATTCTAGAATCATTGGCCTCATCATCAACCGCTCACACCATCGCACAATTGGGACAACACCAAACGAAGTTTTAGAAAGAGGTACGCGCCCAGAGGTGAGAAGAGGTCGAGCACCACCACCACACACTACACATTTCAAAATCAATGATTATGTAAGGCTGTCGCGTTCGGGAAATAAATTCGCGAAGGGATTTGAGCAAGGATGGACACGCGAGATTTTTAAAGTTAGGGCTATGAAATCTAAAGACAAGCTAATGTTGTAATACGTAGAAGATTTGAATGGGGAAGAAATTGCAGGAGGCGTTTACCGCGAGGAGTTGCAGAAAGTGACATTTAATTTAGGAAAAAATGTGTTTAAAATTGAGAAAATTTTAGGAAGCAAAGGTTCAGGAAAGAGAAAAGTGTACCTGGTGAAATGGTTAGGGTACCCAGAAAGCTTCAAAACCTATATAAAAGCTGATGCAATAATGAAGCCTAAATAGTATGCAACATGGCGTCTAACCTTTTCTACGTCACACTCACGTCCTCCTCGTCCCTATCTGTACACCCTAACCTCACACTAGTCAACTTTGTAACAGAACTCCACGGACCCATTGAATTGGGTCGTGATACGTATGAGGTGGGTATATGCGAAATTCAGTTGGATACCCTTTTTTTTAGGTATTGATTATAAAGAACCCGTTTTTACGATTTTTAGAGACTGTAATGAGTGCCATAATGCCGGGGTAACTCGGGATGAAACCATACGTACCGCCCTGACTGAGGATGCACGGTATTACAGTACAGAAGTAACACTAGGACCGGGTCACTATGGTGATGCCGAGGATGTTGTGAGAGACTTAAAGGTAAGTTTAAAAAGCTAAAATTTTACGGGCGATTTAGTACACGAAATCGTAAACAATGATCTCCATGCATGCACTTTGGCCTAAAAATCGCAGACTAACCGAAATATTAAAGACCAAAGAGGGTTCAAAATTATGACCGATGGACGATATCCATCAGTCATCCAAAGAGATACATTTCACGAGGCACAACACTACTTATCCAGCCTAATGTATCAGTTGAAATTGGAGAAAATGGTGGACGGTATAAACCCCCAGACATGTGCTATATTTACAGAAATATAGTGGAGCACCAGTTTGTTATGGATACCCAGGCACGTATGCTGCGCATTGCTCACATTCCCAACCATAGAGGAAGGAGTTTGAGTATTACATATGACAGGCCCCATTATGTGAATGTCACAGCTAAACTAATAACCAATATCTCAATATATATAAGAACGATTGAGGGAAAAAATTTCCCATTCGGTAATGGGAGCTTAACAGTGAAGCTGCACTTTCGACGCACTGAGTTATAATGAACAGAAAGCTTTTCACAGTCTATCGAGGTAGAAGAAGAGGGCTGTCGGGAAGAAGGGATTACCACCACGTGGCATTAAACGTAAAAGGATATCAAAAAAGAAGTGTTCTAAACGAATGAAACCTATGGTTGACCATTTTTATTGACTGATATAAGCTAAGGACATTGATCTCATGAATCATAGTTGGTTTACTGCTTGTCGAGAGAGAAGTCACGATTTCTAACTCGTCATGGCACGCTTCAACCATCCGTGTAGCTCACAATGTTATAAATCGAAGCTGTCCCTCTTTGACATGCCTCCAACTCAAGTTTCTATTGAGCACAGTGACTTTATTACAATTAACCCTTTAAACACAATTAGTTCCCCGAGTGCCCCTATATAATTCGTGCTACCCAGCTGAGGCCCTTACTTTTTTGATCCAAGCTCTGTGCACATGTACGCTAAACTACGTATAGCCCATTCTGATGGAACGGACTGTGATGACAAATATGCTGTATACCCTGAAACAAACTTTCTGCACTCCATATTCAACCATTGTGACGTATATTTAAATCAGGTCAACATATCGGCAGGAACGGGGTACTACCACCTACGATCCTATCTGGAAATTGTTCTGAACTTTTCCAAAGAAGCGAAGAATACCTTTTCAAGTGCCGAGGGTTATTATCAAGCTAAATACGAAAGTAGTATGAAGGACAAATTTAAAAATGCTAAAAAGAAGATATACGGGTGTTTTGGACGCCTGCATACAGACTTCACATTCCAGGAGACGTTGCTTGTGAACGGGGTGGATATGAAAATAAAGCTCACCCGCACGAATCCTGAGAGCTGTTTAAATGTGGATGCTCATCATGAAGAGGGAGCAAAACCCGTTGTGATTCAGATTATGGCGACATACCTCCGCGTACGGCGAGTGAAATTAAGTTCACCAAAACAAATAGAAATTGAGAAAAATTTACTAAACGCCACAGTGAAATACCCAATTAACAGAGCACAGATCAAACTATACACGGTGCCAGCAGGGTTGGCATCGAAGCAGAGAGAAAACATCGCCCTGGGAAATCTACCTAAAAGGATATTATTCGGGATGCAGGACCGTGCTTCGGTGAATGGAAAATTTAAAAAGAGTGCCTTTAAATTCCAGAATTTCGGCCTTAAAAATATAACTCTATACGTTAATGGCATCGCGTTGGGCGGGGGTATGGATCTGGATTATTCATTAGACGCTGTTTCCGCGTTGCGCGAGAGCATATAGTAATCTGGCCTATATTGCAGGTGATTGTGATGAGCTCGGTAATGGGGTAACGCAGAAAGAATTCTTCGATCAATTTAACGTTTATCCGTTTGACATCACACCTGCCTTATCTGCTAGTGTAATTACAAACGTAAGTCCACAACTGAGTAGAAATATCTTAGTCAGATTCGAATTCGCCAAGCCTATAGACGCTCCTATAAGCGTACTAGTTTACCTCGAGTCACAAGCCCTAATAGAAGTAGACAGATTTAGGAGCGTTGTCAATGACTTTTAAAATGGATGCAAATACACTTCAGAGAGTAATGAATAGTGAACAAATCACACGTTCCAAATTTATCGGTGTGTTTGCCAAGAGTGAAACATTGAAATTGCCATCTACGAGAAATTGCGGTAGCCTTATTGTGAACACAGATGTTATTGATAGTGAAGGGATTCATTGGTTTGCAATCTATTTTAAAAATAGGGACCGCATGTACTATTTTGATTCACTCATCACTCAACCCTGGAGTGAACCTGTTATTGTAAAATTTATCGATCAGTTGCATATCCCCGAAGTTTTATGGAATCCATTCCGGCTACAAGGATATTTTAGTAATACGTGTGGGATGTACTGCCTTTCATTTCTCATGCATATATCACGCGGTAAAGAATTTATAAATTTTTAAAAATTATTCTACCCGCGTCACACTCAACGAAACGACGAAATGGTATGCAGACAGATAAAAAGCCGTTTTTCGATTGTGTGTACTCGTTGTATAGTATGATGTTTTGTTCGTGTATATACAGGGCGTCCCAAAAAAATGTATACACACTTTAAATACTTATAAAGGCAGTGTTTATTAAAATACATTTCATTTTCAAAATGTAATAGAATCTACAGACATTATTTAATTGTTTTGTCAACGCCTGTTTTCAAACTGACGTCCGTTCTGGTCCAGGCACTGCTGATAACGCGAAGCAATGGAATCGCAAACATCACGAAACATTTCGTTTGGTATTTGTGTGCATTCTCGTTCAATGGCTGCTCTCAATTCAGCGACTGTTGCAGGTTTTATAGCGTAGACTTTGTCTTTTAAGTATCCCCATAAAAAAAGTCTAGTGGTGAGAGGGCTGGTGAACGCGGAGGGTATTCTACGAAACCCCTTCGTCCAATCCACATCCACATCGTGCCACGTACCACTCGCAATACTCCACTCTTCGGTCCGGATCATCTTCATTAATAGCATGGACTAATCTTGGAATGTAACTTTTCCATTGACAGCGCTTCAAAATGCGTTGGACAGACGATTCTGAAATTCCTACCTCACGACTCGCTTGCCGCACAGATTTTCTTGGACTTTGGTGATACGTTTCCAGTACTCTTTCTTGCTTTGTGGGGCTTGTCGATGTCCGTGGTCTTCCGGAACGCTTCTTGTGGACATTCTGAACAGTTCCATCGGCTTCAAACTTATCTCTAATTCGAGTGATGGTAAGTCGCGTTGGTGGATCTGTTTGAAACTCCCTCCTAAACTGTCTTTGCACTTCAACTGCGTTTTCACACTTCCATTAGCATTTTAGAATGAATTTCCTTTGTTCAAAGCTTAGTCTGACTGCCATTATTAATTCTAATGGGTTTAACTTGGAAAGAAAGAACATCAATTGAGCTATCAGCTGTTAAAGTGTGTATACATTTTTTTGGGACGCCCTGTATATATACACATATATTTGTAACCAATAATGTTAGTTTATATATTCCATTGTACTAAAAACATGATTTCTTTCATTTAATAAATTGATGAAAATACATTGTCTTCTTCCCCCCAAAAAGATCGAAACCAAAAAAATACTTACATTATATCGTTAATGATGTGACAATCTTTGGGTTGACTGCTCGGTAAATCTTCTACCTCCGTATTCAGGTCCACGACATGCGTTTCTTCAAAACGAAAAGATTGTATAACACGTGGCAAATCTTCATCGGACCTTAAAGGAGAAAGAATAATTCATTAGTTCTTACTGAATCTTTTTTAATAAAAACCCAATTGTTTAAAACATATGCAGAGTATACATATAGTAAGAGCATTACAATGTGACGATATCTTTGAGCCGCTCAGAGAAGTTCTTTTAAGAGAAAATGCCGAATAACATTTATTACGGAATTTATAAAATTATTTGAAACATGCGAAAGATTGCTATAAAAAAATTCAATTAATCAAAAACAGGACTTTAGCATAATATTAATTGCAAACTAATCTATAATTGCGGATACCTAAATGAAGCATTTTTAATGTGATGAGATGAATTACTACAACCCTCCATGTATATGATGAAATAACCCAGAACAGTGCTCTTCCTCCTAATGACAGGCACATTAAATAAATAACACGTTTGCGAATAATTGGCTACAAAAAAATAAAATTACAGGCACATAATTACTTACATTTCTACGGCAGTCCCTCGCGTCGGATCGTTAGGAGCGTCATTGCAAATATCATCAACGGTTTTCGTTGGAAATAATCCATCCCATTCAGCCGCGTTAAAAAAATTTATTGTGAACAACGATACAATGTCACCATCTTGATATAAATCCGGTAAACTGTAAAGTTCTTGATTCATGGTGGATGGAATGTTTATTCACTGGTGAAAATAACTACTCTGACTCCCAGCTGAAAATATTTCCTTTTATGTGCATGATCCACAAGCACCACCCCAAAAGACTAATAGGCGGTTCGTAAGTTTAATGATTGGTTTTCAATGTAACTGGGCGGGGCTATGATAAATGTGCACCAATCGTAACACCTATATTACGGGTCCATACTTTGGACGTCCTGATTGATCGACAAATGGTGTCTTTAACTTCTCTCCGTAGATTTAATGCTCACATCGTGTATTGCCACTTGCAATCTCTACCTTGACAGTATTTGCAATAATATTTGCGCCCATACTATTCTCGGTTTTCCTATTTTAGAACCCACCCCTATATGCAATATCCCTCGCCCCTTTGCAACATTGATCAACATTTGCCATCTCTATCACGACAATATTTTACATTATTATTATTATTATTTGCGGTCATACTATTCGATCCTCAACTGTGGTTCATGTATTCGGCTTGACGTTTTACCTGCCAATTCTCGCGTAGGAGTGTGATTAAATTGTGTTTAGCTCATGAAAATGAATGTTTGGTTGGGTTGGTATATAAATGGGCGCCCTAGGTACCCTAGTGGTTAAGACGCTGGAGTGCTGATCGGTGGTTGAGAGATCGAGTCCGGATGGTGACATTGTAATTTCTTGGTACATACAATCCACGATGAGCCGGGTGTACCTATGTGAAGTGGAGAGTAAAAAAAGCCAACTCATCACTTCATTCTCGAGAGGAGGAACGCTAAGCTTAATCGAATCATCGCAATGAAAATTAAAATAATAATAAAACTTTCCATTTTTTCATTCATTCATTTCATTTCAATAACAGACAATGACTAGGGAGAAGATACCACACAAACTACACGCAATGAAAAATAGTTCGGATTCAACGTTAAACTGTACGTCTAAGGCGGGTCACAAGCTTGAGCTTTGTCAAAATACACAATTCGGGGAGAAGGAAAACCGACTTAGCTTATTACTACTGTAATTTGCACCCTCTATATATATATATATATATATATATATATAGCACACACACACACACACACACATATATATATATATATATATATATATATATATATATACAGGGTGTTTGAAAACTTTCTGTACAAATTGTAATGGGGGATAGGCAACACCAAGACAAACCCTTTTCGTCTATAAGAGTATGTCCGCTGACGTCACCATTCGGCGCGAGAGGGCGCCGCTGCAATTGGCTAAAAGGTGAAGTGGGCTAGACTCGCGCTTGCCGCGTGCATTCTTAAATCGGACGTAGTGCGCGTAACATGGAGCGCTTCACGACTGCTGAGATGGCTGACATGCATATGGTGTATGGGGCTGCCAATGGAAACGGAAGAGCTGCTGTGAGGTTGTACCGACAGCGCTTCCCAAACAGACGTGTGCCAAACCACCAAACGTTTGCGCATTTGCATCGGCGACTGCGAGAAACTGGAACATTCCATGCAAACATGCATGACACTGGTCGGGAGAGAAACGTGCGCACTCCTGACATGGAAGAAGAAATCCTACGGCGATTTGAGGACAATCCAAGGGCAAGCACGCGAGGTGTTGCACGTATCCTCGGTGTGAACCACGACCTGGTCTGGAGAGTGTTGCACGAGCAGCAGTTACATCCGTTTCATCGTCAGAGAGTCCAGGCATTACAACCTCGGGATTACCCTCTTCGTGTGGAATTCGCACGCTGGTTTCTGCAGCAGACAGCGGTGCAGCCTAATTTTCTGGCTTATGTGCTGTTCTCAGATGAGGCCTGTTTCACACGTGAGGGTGTGTTTAATATGCACAATTCTCACGTGTGGGCGCACGCAAATCCACATGCTACACGGGTGCATGCTCATCAAGAACAGTTCGCCGTCAATGTTTGGGCGGGTATCGTCCATGGCAAATTGATTGGGCCGTACCTGCTGCCTGCCCGACTCGACGGGCGGGTTTATCGGATATTTCTTGAAAAAACGTTGCCGGAACTGCTGGAAGATGTTCCCGTGGCTATTCGTAGACGAATGTGGTTTCAACACGACGGGGCCCCAGCACACTCCAGCAACGATGTGCGGGATTATCTGAACGCCACTTTTGGGGACCGATGGATAGGCCGGGGTGGGCCCGTAGCCTGGCCACCGAGATCGGCCGATTTAACATGCCTCGATTTCTTCCTGTGGGGACATATGAAGAACCTCGTGTACGAGACTCCCATTTACTCAGAAGAAGACCTCGTAGCAAGAATCGCTGTCGACGCTGGAACTGTTCCCGAAATGCCGGGAATCTTTCGACGTGTACGTCGGTCAATGCTTCGACGCTGTCGGGCATGCATTGATGCTACTGGTCGCAACTTTCAGCACCTTCTTTAAATAAACATGCCTTCTTTAAATAAACATGTTACGCGTACTACGTCCGATTTAAGAATGCCCGCGGCAAGCGCGAGTCTAGCCCACTTCACCTTTTAGCAAATTGCAGCGGCGCCCTCTCGTGCCGAATGGTGACGTCAGCGGATATACACTTATAGACGAAAAGGGTTTGTCTTGGTGTTGCCTATCCCCCATTACAATTTGTACAAAAAGTTTTCAAACACCCTGTATATTAGGGTGTTTCATAAATTAAAAGTTTGGAAACATTTTAATCCACATGGATCCCCTTGTTCCATTTGCTGAGGAGACTGATAAACCGAAGTATTAATTCAATAGTTTAAAGTTACGGGTCCCCAGTTTGATGCTCTGGCAGATCATAAACGGAAAAAATTAAACAAAAATCTGTCAATGAATTTTTATTCAACAAACGAGTACCATTTCACTACACATTTTCACAAAGATACAAAAAACATAACCACTTCTTGCGAATCATTTGTCCATGAAATCCTTCTTGGTTTTATTCGGGTATTTCGCCCTAAGCTGCATCACAGTTTTGAGCAAATACTGCTTCTGCTCTTCGTTCTTCGTCAGAGAACAGTTGAACTCTTTGGTGAGCGCGATGGCTCTTTCGGCCCGATCGTTGACGACAGAGATTTTGTTAACAGTTGCCGCTGCTTGCTTGAAGCCATCTACTTCAGTCCACTCGGCAACTGGCTTTTTCAAGAATTCTGTGTCCAAGTCGAATGCATGGAAGAAAGCCATCGTCTTTCCTGTCACGAACTCCGCCAGGGTTTCGAGGCAAGATTCCTGACGTTCTTCCCTTGGGATCGCTTGAGTTCCTTTTTCGATGCGGGCTTACCCAAACTGACGACCATCTGAGCCTTTCTTCATCTGCCACATCTGCGTCGAAGAACGCCATGGCAATAAGAGTCTCAGAGATGTACCATAGGTGTCGAGACATGGCTTCTTGTGCAGCGTTAACACACGAATATCCCGACATGGCAAAGGCTTCCGCGTCACGCAGAAATTCCAGATCAACTGCGGCAGCCTTGCTTGAGGTTGCAGCACGAGTCCAACCTCGGATGTAGACGAGGGACACGAAGAGACCTACGGCTGTCAGAGCTTCCAACTCGTGACTCACATCTTGAACTGCTTCTTCAGTAGAATTACTTTCAAGGAGTAGATGGCTATCGCCATCCATCGAGCGTGATGGTAAGCGCCAGGGGCTCTGAGAGGGAAATCCACCACTTTTGCTTCTCCCAGGAAGATGAGAACCAACTGTAGCAGTTCCTTGTAGTCATCGCGCTGATGCGACGTGCTCACCATCCCTCTCACCAGCAGGACTGACTTCTCCCTCAGTTCCCTCATAGATTCATTGACTTGAGCAAAATCGTACGGCTGCACGTCCAACCGGTCGATGAACTTCCATTGTGCCTGAAACCTCTTGAAAACGGGTATATCGAGGCCACTTGAAGCCCCGTATGCACGCTTGAAGACGGAGCTGAGGATGACTTCATAGATGTGATGCCGACAGGGGAAGTACATGAGTTCTCTGCCAAGACCTTTCTCAATCAGGACGCAGGCCCCGATATGAATCCCGGTGTTCGACGCTGTCGTGTCGAAAGACAGTCCCCGCGCGCTCTTCCATCCTGTGTTCCTTGACCAAATCCAAGCAAACTCGCGCTATCTTCTCGCCGGTTCCGGACGTCACCTTAGGAACGCCGAGCAACTTCTCCTTGCCGTCGCCAGAGACGAGGACGGCGATCCGGTCAATGCTCTCCTTCCATTGCTCATTGTCAGGTAGGAGCTTACCGTCCCAATGCAAGACAAGAGGCTGACCAGGACAAACTTCGTCGGTTTGATAACTTTCAGCAGCCACCTTCCTGAGAGCCTTGCGTGTGCGGTACATGGTACTGGCAGAAATGGACAGTTCATCCAAGTCAAAACCTAGTGATTTAGCCGCTGCAGCGTACGACATAGCTGAATCGCGGTACGAAATATTCAGCCGATCGTAGGTAGTCGTCACATCCTGTGAGATCAGATTCCTGCGTCGCTTCTTGGTATTTCCCTTGGAGGAGGATGGAAAAACTTCCACGGTTGGGTCAACGACATCTGAGTCAGTCTCTGACGAAGTTGAAATCACTAAAGCCCCCGTATCTTCTGCAGCTCCTTGTTCCTTCCTGGCCTTCTCCTGTTGTTCCTTAATCTTGTCCAGCCTCTTCCTTTTCCTAATCTCCTTATAGTGAAGCTTCATGTCAACAGGGCCCATGCTGCAGGAATTTGGATCTTCACGCTGCATGTCGAGAAAGTGGATGTCCTCCTGATTCTTCATCATTTCCTTAGCCTGTGAATGAGCAATGTCCATGATCTCCTTCGCTATTGCCTCCTTGAACATCGCCTCCTTCACTCGGAAGGACTCTGCTTTATGTGACTTGTGCTTCACAAGCCGGTCGTATTCCTTGAGAAGGGATTCCATCTTCCTCAAGGCCGAATCTCGACGCATCATGGGGATTCTCGCTCTCTCCCAAAATATGAGACAGGCATCCAGGCACAGGTTCAGGCATTTAGTACGTCCAAATTTTTGCTCCTTTTGGTGTAAAAGTACTTTTTGAGTACTTGCAACTGAGTTGGAAGGCCACTTGATGTGATGTTCGCATCCGTCTGGCCAATAAGAAACACTTCTGTTTTCGCTCTGGTAGACACCTGGAAAAGAAAACAAACTAAATAATTCCACAGAAATAATTTCACATCGTAATTAATTTCATTAATTAAATAAAGAAAAGCAGTAACTGGGACTCGAACCAGTGTCATAGCCGTTTGGCGGCATCGCTCAAGTCGGCGTACACAGCACGCTATCCACTACACCATCTAGGGAGTGGATAGCGTGCTGTGTACGCCGACTTGAGCGATGCCGCCAAACGGCTATGACACTGGTTCGAGTCCCAGTTACTGCTTTTCTTTATTTATAAAACTGATACGTGTACACTACGTTCTCTTTGACAATTCATTAATTAAATAAATTTCAATACCGCAGTAAAATTACATTAATTAGTATCATAAATAATTACCAGCTTAGTTGTCCAATATGCAACAGACTAATTAATTTCATGTAATATTAATAATAAATATCACTACCACAGTAAAATGACAGAAATTAAATAATAATAAATTTCAATACCACAGTAAAATGAGATAATTAGTAGCATATATAATTACCTCCATAGTTGTCCAATAGGCTATACAACACGAACGCTCAAGTGACGAAGAAAACCATCTTCACTGCAGGCAGGCGAGAAATGAACTGACAAAAAGTCGTCAAAGTTGGGGACCTCTAAATGCAGCGCGATCTGGTTCAAACTTGCACAAACGTGTTTTCTTGTTCTTTAGAATACGGAGAAACGTGTGGATTAAAACTCCAAGCTCATTTTTATTTTACCCTATAGGTATGAAACACCCTACTGTATATATATATATATATTAGGGTGTCAATTTTGGGGATGAAATGACTAAATTGAAAATCATGTGATTTGGTAGCAATTTAATGTAATCATTTGGCATACAAAATAATATCCTTGCTTCAAAAACAATAAAAAATAATTCCTACCTACATCAATTTTAATTCAAAAACTCCATTTTTCCGTAAATTTGTAACAAAATAACAAATATGCGCAAACATCCTATCAACATTTAAAGTGGCAATAAGATATCATTCAGAGTCTTTATTTGAAAGTAACCAATGCAGTCATGTCCTTTTTGCTGCGGTTCCTTGACATCAGCATTCGGCTTGCTACTTGCGCTTTGATGTAGCCTTCTCGCCTCTCGTGACTGTAAATTTGACTAGCTGCTTCTGTGACCATTTTCACACATCTCTCCACACTCTGAGTGTGAGAAGGCCACTTTGGCACTTGCATTGAGGCCTCTTTAAGTTGTGTTAAATCTTTGTTTGTTATACATGTTGTCAGTGGTGGCTCCAAAACTTCCGAACTCAAGTTAACTAATTCTGACAAGTTCGTGGCATTGACGTTTATCGGAGGTACCTTCCTTGTTTGAACAGAGCAGTCTCCCAGCTGGTCATCATCTAGTGATGTTCCTCTAAGCTTTAGAATGATTTCCACAGCCTCAGTTCGCTCTTTGGTACATCTTCTTCTCACGAGGACAGCGACAATCAATGTGAGGGTGAGGTTCTCTTCTGCATGAGGGAGAACAATTGGCTTCAGAACACAACTCTATGGAACACTGGCAGTTAAAAATGTCAAGAAGAGTATCAAGTGTGTGCAGAAATGTATTTTTCTTTGCTAGTTTTCCTTTACCAAGTGATGTCTCAACTGCTTTGTGCCACAGCTTTGTTAATTTTAGCTCAATAGTTCTATACTGATTGAGTACAGGTGGTTTGAATAACACATTAGCTTTTTTCCACTGAAGCAGAAGAGGGGGAATCATGTCCCTTATGAGCTCTCTCTCTGTGTAGTTCCTTCTATCCTTTGTATTTTGTTCACGAAGGAGTAACCCTAGTCTCAGCATGTCTCGCACTGTTGGTAGTTCTGATACGGGAAGCTCCTTGCCTGTACCGACTAACAGGCTGAAGTGGCATGACGACTGACCTCTTGTCTTCAATTTTGGCATCTTAGGAATATCTGAAAAGAAAGAAAAACATTTAAGTATTTTATATCAATTACGATGTTTCAAAGTTTAGTCATTCGATGTTCTAAAATTCAATAAAAAAATATTTCATGGGATTACAACATAATTAGACAGAAGAATATGATAATAATAAATAATTGTAATAATCAGTAATCCATACTTACAGTTAAACTGTAGTATTCGTCTAGTAGAATAACTATGAAGTAGGTACAAGAGCAATAACAGCAAACCACCGTCTATGACATCTAAGAGGCAACTGAGGACTGAGAGTGAGGGACAGTTCTATTCATGTTGTGACTTGTACATTGTACAACAACTATATGACCTTGAAAACACTCCATATGCGATCAGTGGGATAATTCTGTGACAGATGAATAGTTAATCAATTTATGTCCTATTATTTAATAAAAGAGTCAATTTCTGAAACTTTAAGGTAAAATTGATGTAGGTAAGGGTTATTTCATTTCATTTTGGTTGGCCAATTTCAAGTTTTGACATGAAAAGACACTATATTTTCACTACCAAAATTGATTTGAAAAAAGTTGACAAAATTGACACACCCTAATATATATATATATTGTTGCATTGGGAATATGATAAGGAAACTCATTACTTAATCAAAGGCTAATTTAGCCTATTGGAAAACAATCACGTGATGCTTATGTATATATTTATGTTGTTTTAACTTCATTATGATAATAACAATGATGAACACAATAATAGGAGTGCAGGGAGGTTTCTTCTTGGGTTATGGGATGAAATTAGCCAAAATGGACCTTTGTGGTCTTGAAGTACCCTCGGGCTAGCCAGGTGTGAGCCTTTGCGGTCACTCAGCGATTCACCTGTTTCGAGCTTATACCGTTTTTTCTTCCATTCCTCGAATAAAAAGTTTTAACGAATGCCTTCCTTTCGAATTAGAGGTAAAATGAATATTATTCTTGTAGAATATTTAAAGTGTTTATTGTCAATTAGTATACTGTAAAGAATGAATTAATATTATGAACGAATTTTTCATTCATTTCGGACAATAATCTGTTTTTCACTCCATCTTAGACCTACAGTATACACAATAGGCACACAGGGAGAGAGGGGGAGGAGTTATGTTTGAATGTAATCTACGTTTTTCAATCCACCTTAGACCTACAGTATACACAATAGACACACGGGGGGGGGCTTATGTTTGAATATAATCTAATTTTTAACAGTGATTTCGATATAAAGTCAACAATGTATGTGTTTGTGTGTGTGTGTGAGTGTGTGTGTGTGTGTGTGTGCCGTCTTCAGTTTTTCGAGCATTAACTCTCTCTCTCTCTCTCTCTCTCTCTCTCTCTCTCTCTCTCTCTCTCTCTCTCTCTCTGTCTGTATAAATAGAAATTAGATTCATTTAGATATATAGAAAGGATTGTCAAAAGTAAATAGACACAGTATACATTCTAAGGTGTTGGAGTAAATGAAAGCGTTTCATGAATTATACGTAAATTGAATATTATTCTTAGAGAATATGTTATTGGAATAATGTACAATATAAAGAGTCCTGTGTATTTCTTTTATTATTAATATTAAATTGAACGATTTCTTTTGCTAAGCCATGAATTAATTGTCTAGTTCTAAAGTACAAGATGTCAAGTAGCATTGTTTTTGAATCATTTCGCTGGAAATTATTTATAAAAAATATAGGTGTATAGAAAGGATTGTCAAAAGTAAATAGACACAGTATACATTCTAAGGTGTTAGAATAAATGAAAGCGTTTCATGAATTATAGGTAAATTAAATATTATTCTTAGAGAATATGTTATTGGAATATTGTGCAATGTAAAGAGTCCTGTGTATTTCTTTTATTATTAATATTAAGTTGAACGATTTCTATTGCTACGCCATGGATTAATTGTCTAGTCTATTTCTTTTATTGTTAATATTGGGAATCGTTTAAATAATTAGTTCTCTTGCTGAACAACTTTAAGGAGAAAGTCGCTCTTGCCTCAAATAAATAAATAACTGGAAACTCGTCTAAATAAGTTAAAATAAATGGCGCAACCTGGCAACTCACCCTAATAAGGCATACCTGAACAATTAAAAACACTATTTGGCAACTCAGGTAAATAAAATTAAAATAAATGGTGGTATCTAGCAACTCACTCTAATAAGGTATACCTGAACAATTAAAAAACATTATTTGGCAACTCATCTAAATAAATATATAGTGCTCTCTGGTAACCCCTCCATATATAAATAAGTGGTATCCGGCAACTCACGACCCTCTATATAACCACTGCTTGGCCCCTGGACGTTCATAATGCGTCGGACTACGGTGGAATAAAGAATTCTCTCTCTCTCTCTCTCTCTTTCTCTCTCTCTCTCTCTCTCTCCTTCTTAGGTTAAGGCTTAGGTTAGGTTCCCCTTTGGGGGGGTGAGGACATCCCACCTTCTCCCACAAAGACCTCCTCCTTCTCCTTTCTCTCACTCAATTAGGTTAAGGCTACCCCATTGGGGTAGGTCACCCTCCCTTCTCACCCCGAAGCCTCCTCCCCCTTTGCAGCATTGATTTGTTGCATAAACCCTTCCCCCTTTGCATAACCCCCTCCCCACTACATTGTATAATCCCCTCCCCCTTCATTGCATAGCCCTCTCCCCTTGTTGAATAACGCTTTGTAACATCTTGCAACATTGGTCAACATTGCATTGCAACATCCTTGCACTCGTCCATTTTGCGCCCATACAATTAAATCGATCAGAAAACGTCCATTAATTATCTATGAAAACCGGGTACCAGTATTTTTTAACCCTGTAAATTTATTATGCAGGGTGGTCCAAAAGTCCCTATCTATTTTCCTGAAATAATTGTGTTTTAGGATAAAAATGTAATAACATAATTAGATGTAGTTATATTTATTTATCAAGTTTAGGTTTTAGATTCGACGTGAGCACCATCAGTGTTTCTGCAAATCTCAACTCTGTCCACTGCATTGCGGAACACATTCTCAAGCATCTCTGCGGTTATTTTAGCAACTACCGCGACAATGCGGACTCGCAAATCCCATAGGTCTGTAACTCTTGTTTTGTAAACCTCAGACTTTATAAAGCCCCACGCAAACAAGTCTAATGGTATTAAATCCGGAGATCGTGCTGCCCAGGGTCTGTTTCTACCACGTCCAATCCACCGATTTGGTAAGAACTCATCAAGGTACGCCAGAACCATGTTTGCATAATGACATGGAGCTCCATCTTGTTGAAAGACGACAGTATTGAGAATGCCATCTGAACGAAGATAGGATGTTCAAGAAACTGCTGAAACATGTCAAGATAAATTGGCCCTGTTACCATATCTTCTGCAAAGAAAAAAGGTCCGTAAATCTTCCATCTTGTCATACCCAACCAGATATTAACTTTAGGAGAATTACTCTCCCATTCGTAGAACTCGGTTGGTTTTTCACTAGCCCAAATACGGCAATTATGTCGATTAACCTTTCCTTATGTGTGGAATGTCACCCCATCGCTGAAGAGAACGTGTTTAATAAGTTTCCGTATGAATTTTTTCACTCAAGTCTGTGCACATGGCGGCTCGATTTGGATAATCTTCTTCGTATAACTAATGTCGCACTTGAATATGGTAACTTTTCTTTTGTTTTTTAATGTTGATTTTAAAATCCTTAGAACAGTCACTTTTGGTATGCTCAGTCTACGTGATGCTGTGCGAGTTGACATTCTAGAATTTGTTTCAAAGGCATCTCTTACCAATTCGACATTTTCTTGGGAGGTGCCTGACGTCCAGATCTTGCCTCATGATGAACAGATCCTGTTCTTTTAAATTTATTGATCAGCTGGCAAATTGCTTTGTCTATAGGTCCTGGTTTGTGAAATCGTCTTTCGAATTTTTCTCGAATTTCTTTGCATTTCTTCCCTTGAATGCGTAGTGTTACTACCATCACACGTTCTTCTACATCCATCATCATCTATGGCCTGTAGAAAATAAAATAGAAATATCATTATTTCAGCAAAATAGATAGGGACTTTTGGACCGCCCTGTATACAAATGTACAAAGCCTGTACACTGACCATGCAGACTGGAAATTAGAATAATTGCACAATTTAGCTCTGGAAACCAGCAGAGTTATTATGTCTAACGGAAACACACTTGCATGAATGCTAAAAAAGGTTGTGAAAATTTCTTCGGGTACTGAAATAGAAATACAGAAATACAACATATAGAGAGCGGATAGATTTGCATTTACATAAGAAACATATTCACATCTGTATTCAAGGTAAGCAAATCAAACAGCACAGTCGAAATTATTATTTTAGAAAGAACTGAACCTCACCATTATGAACGTGTACAAACCACTAATATAAAAATGGATTCGAAGTCGTTACAAATAATATAGAAAACATGTTAAAAAACACTTCAATCCCCAGCATCAAATATTTTAATTTGTGAGGATTTTAACTTTCCATTCATAAAATTGAAGAAAAATGCCGAAGTCATATATGATTAGAAGTTTCATGGTAACATTATAGAAGATAATAGAACCTAGGCAATAATGCTACTGGATATTATGAACATATGCACTAGGGTGCTCCGAAAATTAAAAGATGTTGAAAAAAGCTCATAAAACTTTGCTCCCCGGGCTTCTTCTCATTCTTTTATATCATATTAGTGCCAGAAAAAAATATTAGCTACATTGAAGCATACTAAGCCTTGCTATCAGGCAGCTGAAAAATATGCTTTATTGAATTAATTTATTATACTTAATACTTACATTTTTTATATTTTTTTTTCAGATTTACCTATCATAAATAGCGTATCTATTAAATAAATCGTTGTTTTACTTGAGTTTATATAAACTTAAATAATTATTACAAAATTTAATACTTATTTTTTTGTCAAGAAGAGCAATAATTAATTACTTTTCAATGGCAGACGGAAACGGTAATAATAATGAAGATGATCCAAATAAAAAATCAAAGGATAATTCAAATATTTCCTTAAGAAAAGATGATATAATATGGCGAATCCCAACGAAGGGGGACATTTTACGCTATTTTTTCTACCTAAAAGATGGACCAATGAAGAAAGAGAAATTTAGAAATTTTAACGGTACAATTGTTGAAAAAGTATTAGAAGATACAGAAAAGCAGTGGATGAAATCAGGAATCGAAACACAACGTAAAGATAAAGTCAAGAAAAAGATTTTAGACCTTTACGAGAATTATAGGGCACTCCAAAAAAAGAAAGGTTCCAATTCCAACAAGGTAAAGGAAGAAAATTTTGTTAGAGACCTTGACTCCTATTTTTTTATTGCCCATAAAGATGCTGAATGCAGAGTTCAAACTGATCGGGTGAGGACGACAGAACAGAAAAAAGAGGATATTGATTTCATAAATGCAATGAAAGAGGGTACAAAAGTTCTTTTGGGATCCGAAGATAAAAAGTATTCAAAAAGGGTTCAAGCTAAAAGGAATAGGGAAGAGAATTTCACTTACAGAATGAAGACAGACATGCGAAGAAGAGAGCTACAAGAGGCTTCAACTAGCAAACTTAACGATGAGATAGACATTGTTGATGAAGATTATTTAGAACTAGATGACAGTGATAATGATGAAAATATGATTTCAAATTCTGATAAAAAATCAAAAAGAAAGCGTTCGAAAACTATTACACTAGAACTTCCACGAAACCCATTCAAAAGTAAAAAAATATCTGAAATGGCTAATCGTTTAAATTTATCTTCTGGCCAAAGAACTGCATTTATGGCTGCCATCGCAACATAGGGGGGAGTTGATTTGGAGAATATCACGTTGTCTAAAACAAGTACGAGGACAGCAAGTAAAATAGTGCGGCAAGAAAAAGGCGAAGAAATCAAAAGTAATTTTGTATGCCCAAAATTTTGTAATCTTCATTGGGATGGAAAAATTTTGCATGAAGATGGTGAAAGATTAGGATGCTGATATCTGGTGCCCCAGGATATGAAGAGGGAAAGCTCCTTGGCGTTCCAAAAATCGTCGATGGCACTGGTAATACACAAGCGAATGCTACTCATTCTCTAGTAGCTGAATGGAAAGTCGAATCCAATATATATGGTCTTGTTTTTGACACTACGGCGTCCAACTCCGGCTGGAAAAATGGAGCCTGTGTAAAATTAGAAGAATTATTAAAAAAAAAACTTTTTTGTTTTGCTTGTTGTTTTTGTTTAGCCGATCACCCACCCTGATCGAGCAAGCCGGCGGCACGCAGGTAACCGATCGCCCTCTCCGGAGTGGACCAGAGGTTCAGCGCACTAGTGATGTTGTGCTGTTTTCGTTGTTGTGCTAGAGCGGTACAGTCTGTCATAATGTGTTCAATTGTTTGTGGTGTGTCCTAGCACAGGTGGCAGGTGTCGTCTATGGAGTTGTCTAGTCTGTGTTTATATGTCCGTAAGTTGGGGTGATGTCCACATCGGAATCGTGCTAAGTTAACTCGATCCGATCTGCTCAGGCTGATCTCTGACCTGTTAATGGGCGGCGGCTTCGCACCTAGGACCGCATTCGGACCGAGTCGTGTCAGTGCTTTGTGGGTTAGGTGTGTGTGTATGTGTTTTCTGTACTGTGTGATGTCTGTGGGGCATGGTATGGAATGGAGTATTTGGTTATAATGTCTCTCTGGTGTTACCTTAATGGTGCGAGGTGTTGGTGCATGATTGTACATGTAATGGCAAGGGTGTTGTCGCTGCTGCCATGAATTGTGTTCCCCTCATGTCTAAATGTTCCCTAACTTTTAGTATTTTTGTTTCTGTGTGCAGGTGTTCTATTGGTGTTGTTTGAGTGCATCCTGTAATGATACGAAGTGCGTTGTTTTGTATTGTTTGTAAGGTGTTTATGTGTGTGTTTGAGATAATGGGTGCCCAGCATGGACTAGCATAGTCCATAACTGAGCGAATATATTATTTGAATATGAGTGATGTTGTTTCCTGCTGGTGTCCAAAGTTTGTGCCTGTTAGTACCCTAAGTGTGTTAAGTCTTGACGTACATTTGGTTTTAATGTCCTGAATGTGGTTTGCAAAAGATAATGATGTGTTGTATGTGACACCAAGTATTTTGGGTCTGTGAGTGTGTGGAATGTTGATGTTGTTTAGTGTAAGCTGTGGAATTACCTGGTGTTCTTTTGTGTTGCTTGTAAGCAAGGTGATGGTTGATTTTGTGGGCGCTACTTTGAGTCTATTGTGTGTGAGCTAGTCTTGTATACTGTTTATGTATGTTTGTAGGTTATTTGTAGCGGTGTCAATGTTGTTGTGGGTGGATGTTAGAGTGATATCATCTGCATACGATGATAAGGTAAGCTTGTTATCTATGGGTGTTGGAATGTCATGCATGTATAAGTTGAAGAGTGTTGGTGAGAGAACAGAGCCTTGAGGGACCCCGTTCGGAAAAAGCTTGTTTTTGGATGACTTGCCATTAAATGTGACATGTGAGTATCTTCCTGAGAGATAGTTGCTCAGCCACCTTTTGGTGTTATTGTGCATGTTTGTGTTGAGTATTTTGTTTATGAGAGGGAAGCGTGGGATAGCATCAAATGCTTTACTAATGTCTATTGTTGCTAATAGTGTACGTTGAGATGGTCGTCTGGAGTTGATGCCATCCATGATGTGCTGCGTGAGGTTAGTGAGTAATGTCGTGGTTGAGTGGTGAGGTCTGAATCCATGTTGAGTAGGCGATAGTGGAATGTGTGGGTTGGTGATTTGTAAGATTAGTCTTTCTGTTACTTTGGAAGGTGTGCATAGTAAAGTAATGGGTCTATAGGAAGCTGGTTCTGTTGGATTTTTGTTTGGTTTGAGTAGTGTAATAATTTTACCTTGTTTCCATATGTCAGGAATAATACAGTGTTGGTATGAATATGTGCTGATATTTGTGAGAGCTAGTATTCCTTGTAGGCCCAAGTGTTTAAGGTGTATGTTAGATATGTTGTCTGGTCCAGTAGCCTTCGAATTCTTAATGTTTTTGATGATCTTGGTGGTCTGGTCTGTATTGAAGGGTGTAATGGTCGTGTCGAGTCTGTAGGTTTTCTTGTGTCTGGCTGTTTGTCTGTCTGCGTGTTTCTGGTTGTTGTCTCTGTTTAAGTGACTTATCTTTGCGTAGTGATTAACTAGAATGTTAGCTTGTTGTGTGTATGTTGGGATATTATTTTGGCTGCGACAGATAGCCGCGTGTGAGGTGTGAATGCCGCTGTTAGAGTGGGTAATGCTGTTTATAGTCTTGTATAGCCTGGATGTATCTGTGGAGTGGTTTAGTGTTGTTATGAATTCCCTGAATGTTTCTGTTTGTTTTTCTTTGAGTTTGTTGTTTATTTCTGTGTTGAGCTGTTGTATCTGCTGTTTTATGGCTGCTGTGTGTGGTGTTTGTGTGTTATATTTGAGGTTGTTACGTTGCCTTATGAGGTGGGCTATTTCTCTAGTGTAATTTGGGTTGTATTTCCTAATGTTGCCTTTGGGTATGTATTTGTTTGCATTATTGATAATCTGATTAAATGTCTTGAGTGTTGTATTGATGTTTATGATGGGTGTGCTGTTTAATGTGGTGAATTGTTCCTCAGTCTGTATTTTGAACTGTTCCCAATCAGCTTTCTTGTAATTTCTGTAAGTGTGCCTAAGGCTGTTGGGGCAGAGTGTAGAATGTGTTGTAATGATGATGGGCAGGTGGTCTGATGACAGTTGTTTTTCTGTTCTCCATTGTGTATGTGTTGCTAGTGAGGGGGAACAGAACGTTATGTCTAGGGAGGAGTTTGAGTATCCTGCTTGATGTGGTATGTGTGTATGTTCTTCTGTATTGTTAAGAATGAAGAGGCTGTTTAGTTGTGTGGCTATGTTGGCGCCTCTGGTGTTGTTTTGGTTGTGCAGGTACCAACTAGTGTCTTTGGCGTTGAAGTCTCCTCCTAAGATGACATTAGTGAGAGAGGCAAGATTGTGTAACTGTGGATTGTAATTGGCTGGCACCTGAGGTGAACTATCTGGTGGGATGTAAATGTTGATTAGTGTGGTGTTGTGTTTTGCGCGTGTTTTAATGTTAACTGCCTGTATTTCTATCGTGTTATCTGCTTGGATTGTGTTTGTAATGTTTTGGGTAGCATCAGTGTAGCTAATGCTTTTACGTATGTAAGTGATGAGTCCACCCCCGTTACCCCTAGTACGATCTTGACGGATCGTCGTGAAGTCAGGGATGGTGGGTGTTTTGTGTGTGCGTTTTAGTTTTGTTTCTTGTATAAGTGCTATGTGAATGTTTTGTTTGTGTACGAATTCCCTAAGCTGCATGATTTTATTTGTGAGGTCATCTACGTTGTACTGTAATATGTTAATATTATACTTCTGTATGTGTCTCATGTGCTATTGTGTCTATGTCTTTGTGTATGGTGACATGTGTAAGTTGTAGTGGGGCCTGGATTAGTCTTAATGTCGCCAGAGAGTAAGAGTAGTTCGGGGAGCACGCAATTGCTCCCTGTAATTGAAAACATAGCACGCAATTGCTCCCTGTAATTGAAAAAATAGCACGCTGAGAATAGGTCCGGCCCCGGGAGCCGATCGGCACTCTGACCGTGCCACGCAACAGGCCGTCGACTGCCAGTCTGGCCAACCGTAGACAGCCCGCTGCACGGAGATTTGAGGAAGTTTGGCCACCAGCGCGTTGATGTTTTGGTTTGACGTCGCCTCTTCGCGTTGACGTGTCCTGCGCTGGAGGATGCAGCCACTGCTTAGAAGCTTCCTCGTCAGCTGCTGGACACCACATACTCGAAAGAACCTTGCAAGCAGTTTGGTCAAAACTTTTCGGCGATACAATAGTCCAAATAATTTAGATTTTAAAAATTTTCATCAACAAAGAAAATTTCAAAATTCTTGAATTTAAAGATCTATCCTTAAAATCTCGTTGTGAAGATGTTAGAAAATTTCTTCAAGAAACGTTGACCCAAAGTTCTCACAAAAAATCAATACCAAGAGAAGATTACAAAGAGTGTGCGGAACTTATGCTTATTCTCTTGGGAGGGACTCCGCTTCGTGGTGTGCATTGGTTAAAGCCAGGAGCATATCACCATGCAAGGTGGATGGCGTACATTTTGTATGCGGCTAAAATGTTTGCTTTCAGTGGTCAACTTGGGTACGATTCCAAAAAAATAAAAACTCTTCAATGCTTTTGCACATTCACATCGCTGTTTTATATACAACCCTGGTTATCAGCTACCAATGCAGCTGATGCTGCAATAAATGACCTAAAATTGTGGCACAATTTAAATTCTTATCGTAAAATTGATTCAGATGTGGCCTCAGCAGCTATAAAAACCTTTGAAAGACATTTTTGGTATATGACAGAAGAGTTAGCTTCATTTTCACTGTTTCAAATAAAACTGAGATCTCTGAAAAGCGCCAAATAGCTAAAAAAATTATGAAGTTGAAAAAAGTAAACAGTTTTAAAATGGGAGTTCCCACTTTCCTTAAATTAAACTCTTCAACGAAATTAATTTTGCTGATTGGAGTAAACTCGGTTTCTTTTACAAACTCTGGAAATAGATATGGAATGGATGACAAAGGACCCAAGTGAGTGGAACATAAATTCTGAATATAAAAAAGCATTTGAATACTCAAATAACATTACCAAGGATGAGCCCCAAAGACAGTACATGCTTCAGGTTGTAGAGCGCCACAGGAAACTAATTCCTGATTTCAAGAAAGGGACACTAAACCATCTTCTGTAAAATCAAAATAAGATCAAAATGGACTGTTTATAACTGCCAAAAGGAAGAGGCCCACTCCTGCTAAAACAAAAATAAACCTGATGGCTACAGTTATAAACAATTACGCAGGAGTGAGGGGGCATAAACCTCGGAAAGGTCAATCTTCATCTAATTTCCCTAGAAATAAGAAGAAATACCAAATTTTAAGCTCGTCTTTGTGTTTTTTTTTTTTGCACATACACTGCGTTCGCACTTACTAAGCAGATTACATTTTCTCCAATGTTTTCAAAAGTTTTTCCCCGATTTCAATTAAATTTATAGCAAATAATCACTATATATAACAGCAATGATGGTATTCATTTCGATAAAATATTTTGATAATTAAAATAATTATCTCATTTTATTGAAAAACATGTAAAATTTGTGTTCCGAATTATTAAGCAAGTATTCTATTTACGGATCTAAATGGTGAAAATGGGTAAGAAGAAGGATTTAACACTAACTGAGAAAAGAAAAATAGTCAAGTTACTCGCTGAAAATATAAAATCTATTGAAATTGCGAAGCAGTTTGGCAGAGCTTATCCAACTGTAAAAAGTTTGCAGTGGAGGGTACCAAACTGAGGCAGCGAAGTGATAAAGGAGCTATAAGAAAAGTGACAAGGCGGCAGATATCTGTAATCAAGCGCAAATTGCAAAGCATCCATTGTCCTTAAGTAAAGAGGTTTTTGAGAAGGCTGGCATACATAATGTACCAAGAACATCTCGATGTGGAATCCTCCAAACAATTGGCAAGACGTGTAAACCTACGATTCAGTCACCATTAACACCCAGGTACAAAAAGCAGCGTGTTGAATGGGCGCGTCAGTACGTGAAAACAGATTTTAATACTGTATTGTTCACCGATGAATGAAACGCAACCCTTGAGGGACTTGATGTTTGGTCAAAAAGATGGATTGCTGAAAGCCAATTTCTGCCATCGAGATTAAGACGCCAACAAGGTGGAGGTAATATCATGTTTTGGGCAGGATTGATAGGCAATGAAGTAGCTGTCCCATACAGAGTGCCTGATGGTGTAAAAATGAACGCCCAGTCTTACACAAACTTTCTAAAAGAAAATCTCATTCCATGGTAGAGATTGACCCTTAGCAATCCATCTTCTTGACCTACCATGAGATCCCTCAAGGGTTGCTCTTCATTCATCGATTAACAATACAGTATTAAAATCTGTTTTCACGTACTGACGCGCCCATTCAACACGCTGCTTCTTGTACCTGGGTGTTAATGGTGACTGAATCGTAGGTTTACTCGTCTTGCCAATTGTTTGGAGGATTCCACATCGAGATGTTCTTGATACATTATGTATGCCAGCCTGCTCAAAAACCTCTTTACTTGAGGACAATGGATGCTTTGCAGTTTGCGCTTGATTACAGATATCTGCCGCCTTGTCACTTTTCTTATAGCTCCTTTATCACTTCGCTGCCTCAGTTTGGTACCCTCCGCTACAAACTTGTTTACAGTTCGATAAGCTCTGCCAAACTGCTTCGCAATTTCAATAGATTTTATATTTTCAGCGAGTAACTTGACTATTTTTCTTTTCTCAGTTAGTGTTAAATCCTTCTTCTTATCCATTTTCACCATTTAGATCCGTAAATAGAATACTTGCTTAATAAGTCGGAACACAATATTTTACATATTTTTCAATAAAATGAGATAATTATTTTAATTATCAAAATATTTTATCGAAATGAATACCATCAATGCTGCTATATAGAGTGATTATTTGCTACAAATTTCATTGAAATCGGGGAAAAACTTTTGAAAACATTGGAGAAAATGTAATCTGCTTAATAAGTGCGAACGCAGTGTATACTTATACTATATCAATGCTTTTTTTTTTAAATCAATTCTAATTAACCCTAATTTATTTTTATGAGGTTTATTAACTAATCTTAAGTAATAATACCTACAAATCAGACATAATTGCATAATTCGAAAATTACAAAACCTCAATTTTACATGAGGCTGGTGGCAAGGTTTAATATGTTAGGATCGAGCTAAAAGTTCCCAAATGTATTTAGAAGCATGATAGTAATGAGAAAATAACTGGGGAGAAAATATTCAAAATCATGTTTTTTTTGAGCACCCTAATATTCACTTACCCAGGAAATCTGGAAAGCGAATGAAAAAGAGAACGTTTTGATTTAATTTTGACAAATAACATTGACATAATAATAAATAAAAAGGTAACCTAATCGATATGCAATTGAAGTTACAAACCAAGAGACCAAAACGCATTTCAGAAAGTCAGAAGGAATATTTGAAGGTTTAAATATGAATTTAAAAAAAGTAGATTGGAACAGTGTAAATGAAGATTTAAAGAACGTAAATTGGAATTGCTACTTCACGAGAAGACTCCAGAAGAAATATTATCCATAATAGAAAATGAAACTAAACTCATATTACTGAACCATGTTTCGAAGGGACAAAAAAGAAAACGTAGCAAGCTCCAGAGAAAAATAAGGACGTTATTTAGACAATGAAAACAAACCGTAAAAAAATCTCCACAGATGCTGAACTGCAGTTAGGAGACTCAAACTAAAGAAAAACTATACGAAATAGAAATGGACCTCAAACAAACATCCAACCAAAAGACAAAAGAGTAGAGAAACATAAAAAATAACTTAAAATTCTTCTATACGTTTGTGAAAAAGAAATGTAATATAAAGAGAGTATTGGTCCGTTAAAAGAACGGTCCATCCACTAAAAAAACTGACACAAAAAATTAACGAAATGTTTAAGGAACAAGTTAACTCCGTGTTTAGCACCCGCAAATCCGAGAAGAAAGTAGGAAATACAAGTGAATTCCTTATCACAAATACGAGGAAATTCAGCACCAGGGTCAGACACACGGAATGCTACGTTTCTGAAGAAATGTAAAGAGAGTATTGTCAAGCCTTTATACTTACTCTGGACAAAATCACTCGACACAGGACAAATTCCACTTCCATTAAAGAACGCGAACATTTCTCCCTTATTCAAAGGAGTATCACATTATCTACTAATAGGTCACCTCACCTTATAAAGTGCTCCGAACAGGTAATTAGTGGCAAAATTGTTTGCTTCCTACAAGTGAAGAATTTATTCACTCCGAACCAACATAGCTACAGGGTGGGAATATCATGCCTATCACAGTTATTAAACCACCAGAAGAAAATACTGAAAGCATTGTGTTCGGGACAAAACATAGATATAATATATACTGACTGTGTTAAAGCCTTTGATAAATGTGATCATGGAATTATAGCGCACAAACTTAAGACTGCAGGCATTACTGGAAAGCTAGGACCATGAATATTTATTTTTCTGACCAAAAGAACGTAAAGAATAGTAAAAGAAGTCGAATCTGAAGTCTCAGAAGTCGTCAACTCTGTTCCACAAGGTACAGTATTAGCTGCGGGGTTCAGGGGTTCCTGGATAAACCGACCGTCCATCGACTCGTCCGTGGGTTGTTGTGTGATGACACACCCACACTGAGAATGGTAACGTGATCAATGATGCTTTTCTATTATTTGTTGTTTTCCACTGAACCACAACTAATTAATGTTTCTTATCAAACCGTAGAATTATTAACTTCCGATTTTGTACTTTTTACCATTAATATAAACTGTTTTATTAAGAAACACCAATAATTTTGTAATTTTAATCTTATGCTCACAAATTAATTTAACTTTACACTTACCTTATATAATTCAAGATACAAGGTTAAGCTTTGACCGAAAATCAAGTAGGCATTTAAAACCAATGTAGCCTCGCGTGTGACAGGGCCGCGGACAGGAGACTCCCCGTCGCCGGCCCCAGTCAGAAATGAAGTTAATTTACTGTTACTAATTCATCTTTATATAGGCCCTACTTCCCACGGGCTTGAATAGAGAAATTGAAAAAAATATTAACAAGGGAGAGCAAAACGACTTAAGATGAACAAACTGCTTCCAACGACTCTGTCTGACTCTCTCTTCGTCACTCTGTGTGTCTTTTTCTTCAAGCAGATTTTGCTATTCCATTCTCGCCTAGCATTTGTTCTGTTTCTTAATTATCTACAAACCTAAAACTTAAAAGACAATAAGTATTACATGATGTCGATAGTTTTTATAATTTCCTAATTATTCTGGATGAGTTAACTAACTTTATTGGCCTATTTTCTGATATTATATTGCTTTATTTATATAAATCTAATACTGTCTAACCTGTCTAACCTGTCTTCAAGAACCTAATTAAACAAGACTAGAGGAGGGTATCACGTGATACCAAACCTATGCCTGATTGGCTGAACGTGAATACGAGTATGAACCAAACGAAACCTGTTGTTCTGGCTTCGTGGTTCATGTCACGTACTCTTGTCCAAATTCAGGATAGGCCTATTTTCTACCTTTTACAATCTATCTATTAAACCTAACTTATATTTATACATCATGAACTGTCATTCTATATTCATTATTAAATCCCATTTTTACGATCCTAACACGTGTTTCGTGGATGACACAAAGATATGCAAAGGAAATATCAAACGAAGGTGACGTGCAAAAATTGGAAAAGCGACATTGAAACATTACTCAAGTGGGCAGAAGACAACAACATGAAGTTTAACGAAGAAAAATTCCAACTTATAAGATATGGTAGCAACAAGGTACAACAGAACAAAGCGTACAAAACACTGCTAGCCAAATAGACAGCACCAAACCAACAAGTCAGGGATCTTGGAGTAATAATGTTTTTAGATGCAGAATTCAGAGAGCATTATAACCTTGAAATCACAACAGCAGAAAAGTAGTGGGAAGTAAAAGCAAAAATCATGCTAAAATTATGGAAAAATCTAGTCCTACCAGCAAATCACTATTGTTCAGTACTGACGAGCCGACACAAAACGAAAAACCACAAACAACATAGAAGCCATACAAAGGACTTTTACGTCTAAGATAGAGGAAACAAAAGATGAAGGCTACTGGTCTCGACTACAATCCCTGAAACTCTACTCTCTGGAAAGAAGACGCGAGTGGTACACAATAATATACGTATGGAAAATTCTATAGGGTTGTGTTCCAAACCTTAGAAATAGAACCACACTGGAATGAGAGAAGGGGCAGATTCTGTACTGTTCTAGCTACAGTGGGACAGAGGGCCATGAAAAAGAGGGCTTAAAATACTCTCAGAATACGAGGCCGGAAACTTTATTATATTCTGCTAATAGAACTCAGGAAAATCCAGTACACCACTCTGAATAATTTCAAGAAGCAGCTGGAGAGGTATTTGTTTCAAAGGACAATTCCATGAATGAGGCCGGATGTGGCAGTGTGGTCGACCCCAGGTCGATCCTGAACCATCGTTCCAAACCATGTACAGGTATATATATATATATATATATATATATATATATATATATATATATATTTCTGTGCAACGTACCATCTGTTTTCCATGTTTACTCATTTACTCATGTATTTTCAAAATCGCCTGTTTTATAATCTGAACCAATATGAACGTCTGATGTCCTTTTCGTGATCAAAACAGAGTATGAATTGCAAAGTATGAAGTGCACTACTATTGTAAATATACAGGGTGTCCCATAAGCCTGGAACCATAGGGTAAAATAAGTAATTCATGTTTTTCCGTTTATGCAAGTGCCCATGATGTCTTTGAGTAAGGAAGAACACATCCAGGTAATTGTTCTCGTAGGAACTCTGAGTCAGAGGGAGGTCGCTGAGGAATTTAACAGATTGCATCCGGAACGCGCGCCGATAACACACAGCTGTGTCGGCAAACTTGTAGCAAAGTTCAGGGAAACGGGATCCATAGGAGATAAACCAAGCAGTGGACCTCCGAGGACATCCACCGACGATGACACAGCCGCTACCATCCTCGCTCATTTCACAAACAGTCCCCAAAAATCTCTTCGGCGTTTTTATTGCCGTTTTTATCATTTTGCCCTATGGTTTCAGACTTACGGGACACCCTGTAGATCATTGTATTTGGGTAATGGGCGGAGAACAGTTTTACTTCTTTAACAATTTAAACACATTTCCCAGCAGTAAATCACCGATGATTGGCAGTTAATTCTGGAGCGGTTTGCAAATGCAGATTGATTAATTTTCATACACTGCGTGTGACGTCCATTTCGTGACTCCTCAAACGTGTTTCTTCCTGAATACTGCATACTATTTCCTCTCCAACAGTAGAGTCCTCCGTTGTTGGAGGACATATCAGTCCATTTCTAGACTGATATGTTGGCTTGCAAATGTGAACCTGTTCTATGATGTACCAAAATTTATTTTTTATCATAAAATTAACAGACCATAACCAGTAGCGACAAAAAAAATAACCCGTAATACTTCTACATTTTCCTAATTTTTCTCGTACTTTTATCTACATTCTTTTATATTTCTTAATCAGTTGTTCTCTTCCACATTTTTTCCTACTTTTTCTAGACGCAAAATCGTCAATAATGCCCGCATAACTTACTGTTCTCCTCCAATTTTTTTTCTTCAGTGGAGATAATAACCAGATTTGGCAGTCTATCAGTCAGACATTGTAGAATGTAAATAATTTTTTTATGAGCTTCGCTTGTAAGAATGTCAGTGACAGTTGACATCCGGTTTAATTGAGCAATTGGAAGTAAAAGTCACTTTGTAGCGAAACAGGGTGAAAACAATCAGAAAGTTATAGTTAGTAATCGAAGACTAATTACAGTGAAGAAAACAAATAAAGAAATCATTCAAAACGATTCTATTATGATGTGAGGAAGGAATTCACGTTATTTATATATAAAATTAAATAGTCAATGTGAGGAACCCGTGTTTGTGGGGAGCTCCCCTTGGCCGCGGGCGCCCTACGGAGGCACTGCTGACACACACACACACACACACACACACACACACACATACACGTACGTATATATATATATATATATATATATACAGGGTGTCCCAGAATTAACTATCTATTTCAATGAAATCGGACAAATTTAATAAAAACTGACATAATTTTGTGTTTATTACTAAATTATGATACAAAAGCAAATAGATTTATAAATCATAAGTCAAAACTTTATTGAGAAGTTTCAACATGTGCACCGTCTGTATCTCTGCAAATTTCAAATTTATCCTCAGCGCTGCGAAACACATTTTGAAGCATTTCAGGTGTTATCTCCCGCACTGCCAACTGGATGCGTTCTTTAAGTTCAGCTAAACTATTGATCTTTTGGCGATAAACCTTTGTTTTTATGAAACCCCATGCAAAGAAATCCAGGGGTGTCAAATCCGGAGAACGCGGAGGCCAAGGTCGAGGTCCTCCACGTCCAATCCACCGATTCGGAAGGCGTCTGTTGAGGTATTCTCGAACAATTAGAGCATAATGACATGGTGCTCCATCTTGTTGAAACACAACATTATCAAGAATGCCATCATCAAGAAGCTGTGGTTCGAGAAACTGCTGAAGCATATCAAGGTAGACGGTACCTGTTACAGTTGCTCCGCAAAGAAGAATGGGCCATAAATTTTGGATTTGGTCATTCCAAGCCACACGTTAACTTCTGGAGAGTCTCTTTGCCATTCTATGACTTCAGACGGTCTTTCATTGGACCAGATACGACAGTTGTGTCGATTGACTTTACCACACGTGTGGAAAGTCGCCTCATCACTGAATAAGATGTTATCCAATAAACTTTCATTTTCGATTTGATCCACAATTTCTGCACACCTTGCTGCTCGATTTGGATAATCCTCTTCATTTAGGGCATGCAGTACTTGAATGTGATAAGCCTTTTTCATCAGTGTCGAACGCAAGATTCTATGAACTGTTGTCTTGGATATGTTGAGTCTTCGACCGGCCTCCCTAACCGAAGTTGTTGGTTCATCCTCAAACAATTGTCGTACCTGTTCGGTACTGTTACGTGCTGTCCTTGGGCGTCCTCTTCCCACCTCGTCGTGTACGGATCCAGTTCTTTTAAATTTGTTCACAAGTTCACGAATCGCTTTGTCTGTAGGACCGGTTCTGTGGAATCTTCTTGTAAATTTTTCTCTGATTTCATTACATTGCATTCCTTTGATACGGGATGTTACAAAAAAGATGCGTTCTTGTGTATTCATTATTAATAGGGTTCTGAAAGAGAATGAAAATAAAACTGAAAAACTATGAAAAAATTATGAAAATAAAATTATGAAATTTTTTTAGAAATTTATACATTTTTAACACATATTAAAAATTATAAACATAAATAAAAGTGTGTTTTTAAAAAATTTGTCCGATTTCATTGAAATAGTTAATTCTGGGACACCCTGTATATATACATATACACACAGGGCTTATCAGAGGGGGGCTAGGAGGGCCATTTGGCCTGGGCCTCAAGCTTAAGGGGGCCTCAAATTTAGAAACTTTCAGGTTTGAATATAATGTTTTGCAGTGAAAGTAATAATTGGGTTTAGCTATGGGCCTCAAAAGCTGGAAGTGGCCCTGGCCTCTCTGGACCTCTGAGAGGGCCTGATATATATATATATATATATATATATATATATATATATATATATATATGATGCAAACCCACAATGAAAAAGAAAATTGATTCCAAGGCCTTTCGTGTATTCAGAAGTACACCTCGTCAGGGCATAAATACACGAAAGGCCTTGGAATCGGTTTGCTTTTTCCTTGTGGGTTTGCATCATTCATTTATTTCACGTGTTTAATTGTGAAATTCATCCCATATAGAGGGTGGGCCAAAAAAACTTACCCAACCTTTGAAAAAATATTGTGGCTCACCCTCTATATTGATCTTACTGCTGAGGCCGTATGTTGTACCCATACTTTAACTCTTTCAAACGTTGGCTTTGAATGTAGATTCAAGCCCCAGGAGTAGAGGTACAGGTACTGGAGGGAGGTATCAGAATATGGTGCTCAATTGAAAGGCGGTCAAAGTCAGCAACTGATACTTCAGATGATAGTCAGTTTCGGCATGTTGAATGGAGCTGCAATTTTTCTTTGGGAGGAATTGGAGGTAGTCGACGAGTGTAAGTGATAATGAATTAATTTACCAATTTCTCTATTAAATTTGATGTTAGTTTGATGTTTCATTTTATGTTAATGTTATTTGAATGTTATTATCGTATTTGACAATAACTAATGTCAAAATATCCCATGGGATACTAAATTGCAACAAATTCAGATATCGGTTTTAAAAAGCATTTATTTCATAGCACTAGGTCTCAAAGGAGTATCATACACACACACACACACACACACACACACACACACACATATATATATATATATATATATATATATATATATATATATTTAGACCGGCCCAGGCTCGTATGGGTGAAAAAAAAAATTTTCTTTTCTTAAATCTCCCCTGGAATTTGTTACACGTGTCGATAGAAAGTTTTGAGTGAAGTTTCAGCCCGATTCGATAATATTTAGTGGTGCCGACAGACTCTGAAATGTGTAGTTTTTCTGCACCACCCAGGAGGTAACTACAACAGGCGCGTTTTTTTTTTAAGTGGTATCCCCAATAGGCCTAATCCACTTTTTTTAATGTTAACTCATGATGTTGATGTACTTCCTGTTTATCATCGATTTCTTTGCCTCTGGAAACCGCTCTCGGTGTTTTTCCACTTGAAGAAGGTACTGCAGTTGTTTTTCGTTTTTTGTGAGATGATTGTTGAAACTCTGAATTAATGAGACCGCTCTCTCTGCATTATCGTTTGCAACATTCATGGTTTTAACATATTCCTTAACTAATTTATAGCCGTCCCTGTTATCCCATTCTGTAGGATCTACTTCGAGAAACGTCGATTGAAGGGACAATTTCTCAAAGAAGGAGTGACTTGAGCTTGTGACAAAGTTCGCCAGATTTTTCTCTAGTGGGTCATCATGAGTGTGATCAAAATCAATTCGTTTCACTGGTATTTCTGAACCAGGTCTTTCCAATGCCTGAACCATCTGCCGTTTCACTTACAAAGTTATGCCATCATCAAAAAAGGCAAGCGATACAAGTTCTTCATTTAAATACCAGAGGGACGGCATAATGCTTTGGTAGCTATTGCTGAAAGTTCCTTATCATCATATTGTTGAAGCTCTTGTAGATACTCCAAATCGGTTCTTGGTGCAGAAGATGCGATGGGAGCCGCAAACCATTTTGGTACATAAAAGCGAACAGCATAGCGAGAGAAGCGTTCCATTGCACTCTGTTCCTGTTTTGTCAGGTTGAACTGCGAGCGAAACAATACAACTTTGATGGCATAAATCACTCGTGACATCCACCTAGCGCGATGTAAAGCCCCAGGTTGACGAAAATGTACTTCTCCTGAGGAAACACCACCTAAATAAATAATTGATAATTCAAGAAGTTCGCGATAATCCGTTCTTGGGTGACTTCTCGCAAACTGTTCTTCGCACAGTGCGAGGATTTCTGCTTTCCACGGCATGTTTGTATTGGCAGTTTCAAATTTTTTATCATCCATTTGTTTCCAGGAATTCTTGAAACGTTTGAAAAGTAATATATCCGGTCCCGTTGAACCACCGTCACACTTCTGGAAGACGTCTGATATCACAATTTCATTAATATGGTGCCGACAAGCCAAAGAAAGGTTTTTTCTATTAAGCTTACTTTCAATTATCAAGCAAGCGCCCTTTTTTTGGCCAGTATTGCTAGCGGTAGTATCAAAACACATTGCTTGAATACATTCTCGCAAATTCCAATCGTCTAAGCATTCTAGAACTGCTTCTGCAATTCTTTCGCCTTCTCCAGAAGCAAGTTTGGGTACTGCTAGAAGCTTAGTTTTCCTCCACCGGATAAAGAATAGCTAGCCTATCTATATTTTCATCACCTGTTATATCTTGCATTATTTTACCATCCCAATGAATGGTAAGCAAAACGTTAGAAGTAAAGGTTTGCTTAATGTCATCTGCAATTTTTTTGCGTACAACACTCCTCGCCCTCTGTAGAGTACTTCTGCTCAAAACAACATTGTCAATATCATGTCCAAGAGAAGTTGCAGCTGCTGAAAGCACCATAACAGCACTACGATCACTTGTTTTTGTTCGATCTAATGCCATTGCCAGATCAGGTGTTACGATGCGCTTACGCTTATTTGATATTGTGCTGCTTCAAGGTTTGGATGTCATTTCAGGAGTGTACGATGTGCCTGGCTCTGGTTGCTCATCATTATTACTGCTTGAACTGCTATCACTGAACTGAACAACAGCTGATGACAATTTCTTTCGCAATGCCTCGGCTTCTTTTAGTGCAGCTTTCTTTCATCTCTTTTCCGTTGTCGCATTTGCTTAGCGACCAGTTTCTTATCAATATCAGTCATGTAACCTCGCCTCCCTTTTTTTCTCTGAGCTTGTAGGAATGATCTATCTTCCTCATTTGACATCATTTGTAAAGCATTTGCGTGAGCTATATCAAAAAGGTTATCTAAACTACCTTGGAATTCAGTTTCTTTTTTAATTTGAATTTAATTATGGTTTGATTTTGATTTTTGAAGTGATCTGAAGTTCTCATACATTTTTTTAATTTTCGTTAGTACGTGCTGTTTGGCTTTGGTGGGTATTTTCGTCTTGTCCCAAATCTCAAAAATTTCAGCATAAACTATGTTGGATGCTTCTTTCAATGTATTTTTACTGTTTGTGAGAGAGAAAAGCCGCCGTAGAACATCTCCATTGGATGGAAGCTTCTTACTGCCAATTGTGTCAATTGGCTGTCCAATCAGCCATATTTCAGTTTTTCTTCTTGTTTTAATTGAATCCGACATGGTGAAGGATAAAATCTGCAAATATTAAGGGAAAACACTTGCGCATCAATCTCTCATTGCGTCTTAAACAATACTGACGCGAACAGCGAGCCTCCCACTTTTCTCCTTAGCCAATGACGTCACCAGTAATGACGTCAGGTCAAAAAACGTGTTTCTACTCAACATACACAGTTACACAGTGAAACATGTGGAACACAATGCACGAGAGTGTGAATAGGCATGGTTTACACATAATATTAATATTTGTAATACGAATTACAAAATAAATATATGATGAATAAATGTAATAAATAAATGAAAAATACAAGAGGCTGTCGGCACCACTAAAAGTACACAGATATTGTTGAAATTTAGTGTGCGAGTATATTATGATGGTGGTAATAATTTTAGTGGGTGAGACTTTCACTTTTCAAATAAAAGTTTTGGCGGGGCAGTCAGTCTAATATATATATATATATATATATATATATTATATATATATATATATATTTGGACTATATATCGGGCGAATTTTAAACATGTGACATTAAAAGGTTGCTCGAACAATAAACATAAAATGACCGAGTTTATGGAAGACAGGACAAAAAATCTATCAGTCTAGATCGACTCTATATGGAACGTCCGCATTTTTCTCAAAAAGTCATGGTTTCCATCTTTATTTGAAAGTTAGGGAAGTCAGAGATTGTTTTCGTTGATCAAAATGCCAAAATCACTGCTGCTTATTACCAAGAAAAAGTCCTTGATGCGGTACTGCCGTCGATAAGGAAAAAGTCAAGAAAAAAATTTGTGATCCAGCAAGATGGTGCCACAAGCCATACAGCTCGCACAACTCGGGAGTATCTTGACCGAAATGTTTCGGATTATACTGAACCAGAATTCTGGCCGCCAAATGGCCCAGATCTAAACACATGCAATTACGCTCTCTGGGGTGCTCTTCAAGAACTGGTTTATAAAGGAAAGGCGATCAATTCCGTCGAAGATCTGAAGGAAAGTATTACTGCAGGCTACAGAAAGATATGAGAATGATTCATAAATACTGCAATAGCTCAATGGCGAGCAAGGTTGCAGGCGTGCATTGATAATGGGGGAGGGCACATTCGGCTTAATCTTGGACTCATTTAGGTAACTGTATAGAAAGAGCGAATTACAAAATAATGGTTACAGTTAGCAAAAATCCAACTTCACCACAAGATAGACCGTGAAATTCTTTACAGGACAACTATATTGATCGTACAAATAACATTTGATAAAGGTAAAATTATATTGTTCAAAATCAGGGTCAAGAACAAATGGCAAAACTCATCAATAAGAAGTCAAAATGTGTGTCAGCTTTACATAATGCAAAGGGAAGAAGAGCAACACAATTCTAAATATACAGATTAAATAAACCTGTTATTATTTATTGAAACTTATTATTAACTCAAACACTATGGAATGCGTTAAAGAGATAATACAACGCTTTTTAAAAGTTGAAGTACAGAAGGAAAAGTTACAGAAGAAAGAAACAGATATAAAAGAGAGGAGGTTCAAAAAGTAGGTAGGGAACGACTTCCTCCAATAATAAGAATGAAGTACACAAAAACTTTTAACATAAATGCTAAATAAGGGTACGCCCATCACCGATTTTGTACGACAAGTAGATATAATAAATATGAAGGTCAATAATCACTCTGAAATAATTAGTGGTAGTCAAAATCATAGTTCAAAATTTAAAAAGTGAGACATGGTAGAGTGTGGTGGCAGGGAAAAGTACCAATTATTGTTCTTTATTAATTAAAAAGAAATGTGCAATCATATATTCGTTTCTTCCGAGCGCTTAAGCGTATACGAATTTTACTCATGCCGAAGCAATACATAAAACATTTATAATACACATAATTTTCCGTTTCCTTTATCATATATCAGTGGGATAGCCGAAGTGAGTGGGTAAATGGGGGCGAGAAACTTTTTTATGCGTGTTTCTTTATGTGAAAAAGGGATGTGTCTAGGTATCCGCTTATTTTGTAGCCATTTTTAAAAAACGAAAGCATGTTATTAAGCTACTTCTTGATCAATTACGAGTATTATCTTTTGTGGAGTTCTTCAAATTTGTTCAGTATTTTTTTACCTTATAGAATGTTAAAGGAGTTGATGAGCAAAACGTCGCTATATATTGTAGTTTAGGATTACTTTTTTATGCAAATATGCGAACAAAAGATTCATTTTTCAAGAAAGCTAAAACATATTTGCTTTATTTCGCTGGCATTACTTCAAAGGTTTTTGATGTAAATTTTAATTAATATCCCCTCCCATCATACATCATCTATATCTATAGTATCAATTATGAAGGCAGTGGGAAACTAGAACTACTTCTGCTTAATTTTTTTTTTAATTTTATATGTATAGGCCTACTTTTAATCTTTTATGAAAGGGCATTTCTCAGAAATACGGTCCCAGCAGACTTGAAATCACTTGTTGGTGCTTAATTTCAATCAAGTGTTTTTAGAAATCTCTGTATTATAGTAGGAACATCGATGAGGATATTAACGTAGTCAAAATGACTGCTGGAACATTTCGAAAACCTTTATCTTAAAAGACAGTATTACCGTGTCCATTTGGAAATTCCGTAAGCTCATCAATAATATCGCTTGCATTTCACTACCTTAACTTCCCTTTCGTTGAATCCAGCTTATAACAATGCACTGAGCTGCGCTCCAGCGTATTCCATGCAGAATATAATCCATTCACATTAATCCAATTTATGCAAGAGAAAGTGGATAATCCTAAGTAGTGTGAACATTTTGAGAAAATCAGGAAATTAAGCTTGAAGGTGAAAATCAATGAACTTATTCCCTCTTCAGCAAACCGGATCAACCAAATGAAGCAGCTGAGAATGTGGATCATTGATCAAGTGGAATTGTTTGAAAACATCGTTTAATGTAATTAAGGGTATTTACCAGTAAAATGAAGAGGATTTAGTAATTTAATTAGGAACCCAGATTTTCATAAAAAGCGTTGACTTTTCATGGTTGGTTGTGTGAATAAGAACGGTCCAGGTTAAAAATGGAGACAAACGAAATCAAATGAGGAATTTAATTCTTTCTCCAGAATCATCAGAATCAGAATAAGGAGCAAATTATGATCCATATGATCCAATTTAACATGTATGAAGGATGGTAAAGGGACTCCAAATAAGGGAGTCCAGCATTATATATGACTGATCGTTCAACGAAATGATTTCGAGGAACACCATCCTCATAAGGTCGCGTTGCGAGGGAGGGCAAGCTAGGGGAAAGGAGGAAGGAATGTAATAGGAGGTGTACGTAGGTCCTTTAACGATTACGGATATTGGAGTCGTCAGGCGGTCGTTCTTTACTAAGAAAAACTCATTTTGCATGAAGCCACCCTGTCACAGTTGCTGTTTGAACAATATCACTGCATAAAATTACACATTACATGATAGATAATTTCATGCATAAACTGATAATCCGTGAATATTTAACCGAAAGAACATATATATACGTGTGTATATATATATATATATATATATATATATATATATATATATATATATATATATATATATATATATGGAATGAATTTCACAATTAAACACGTGAAATGAATGAATGCTGTAAACCCACAAGGAAAAAGAGAACTGATTCCAAGGCCTTTCGTGTATTCAGAAGTACACCTCGTCTGGGAATGAAGGGAGAAGGCGAGATGACAAAAATATATACATATGTACAAGAGGACAAAAATAAAAGGATTAGCACATGATTAACAAGAGTTGATTAAAGGCAAAAGGTATTTTAACAGGATATTGTCAATTTTATACATTCCCGTATTCTTATTGAAATTACTTTTAAAATGGATAATGCACATTCTATGGATATTCCTCTCAATTATATCTGTTTTTAACGAGCGCTTCAGAACTATCCCACTTGATACTATGGTTACATCTGTACATATGGTTAAACAATGCACTAGAATTATTTGCTGTTCTACACGCATATTTATGCTGTTTTACCCTGATATCTAACGTTTTTCCCGTTTGACCTACAGATACTGAGTTACATTGTGTACATCCGATCGAATACACACAGCCAACCGCATTATCCGGGCTATTCTTTATTAGGCGTGATTTATCAGTATTATTATAATTAAAGACTACGTTGATACCAATTTCTTTAAGTAAAGTAAGAAGATATTGAAAATTAACATGGTAAGGTAGGCTAAGGATATTTTTACGCTCAAATTCCTTTACAGTTACACTATTATAATACCTAATCTTAGCTTTCCTAAGACAGTTATCTAGAAATGAAATAGGCTAACATAAGTTGGTACCAGTATTCATGCTATTGCAAAACTCGGAACCTAAAAATTCAGGACTGACATCTCTCAATGCTCTAAGAAACATAGAGAAAATAAAAGATTTTATCGAAGGATGATGGTCAGAATAAAAATGTACATAAGTTATTATTAGTAGGCTTATGGAAAACTTCAAATTTAAACTGATTCAAGCATCTCCGATTTTTTAGATCCAGAAAAGATAAGCATCCATCATTTCTTTTTCAACAGTGAACTTAATAGATGGGACTAAATTGGTGAACCTACCAAGAAATGTCAACAACCAAATTGTTAAGCCAGATGCATAAAATATCACCTATATACCTGTACCAAACAAGGTTAAAATTAACAACAGTAGGCAAAATTCTGCTTTCAAAAAATTCCATGTATACAGGTGAGAGGGGATTTCTCATTGACACTCCAAACGACATAGCATAAAACTCTTCTGGGAAAATTAAATCCACTATAGTCCGACTAAGTAATGTTAAATGACAAGCTCTTAGTTTTTTTCTTTTTCATGATGTTAGCCAGAGGGGGGCAACGGGTCACTGGCAAAGAAGCCCCAAAATATAGCTTCTCTCACCAGCTATCTGCCAAGCAGATAGAATCCAGCTTTGAGACAGGATCTAGGGTTTAAAGCACCCTAGCCCCACTACATTCAGAACTTCAATACAAGAAACTTGTTGCATTCTCGTCGGATTGAATACACCAAAGAAAAAGGAGTAACTATTGTATTTTTAGCCAAAAACCAAAGCTTAAACCTCAACTGAGAAATTGAGCGTCCACTTTTCAAGGCAAATTATCTGCTTTGGCAGATAGCTGGTGAGAGAAGTTATATTTTGGGGCCTCTTTTGCGAGTGACCCGTTGCCCACGTTGGTCTAACATCATGAAAAAGGAAAACTACAGCGTTTGTCATTTACCATTACTTAGTCGGACTATAGTGGATTTAATTTTCCCAGAAGAGTTCCTTGTTCCATGCACATTGCACAGTCTGTGTGTAACAAAAGTTTTTTCAGGCGGCCATTCTGAGTTTTATATATATATATGATGAATAAACCACGAAGGAAAGGAAACACAAAATGGTGCTCAAGCGCTTTCGTCTAATGACATCCTCAGGACATCCTGAGGATGTCATTAGACGAAAGCGCTTGAGCACCATTTTGTGTTTCCTTTCCTTCGTGGTTTTATTCATCATAAATATTTTTCACGTGTTACCTTCGTGAAATAATTTTCATATATATAGGGTGAACCAAATGTAGGTGGACAGTAAATGATAACGTTTATTTTGAGAATACATATTTAATTTTTTTGTATACTATAATACAAAATAAAATTTAAATAAATTTAGTTATAATATTTAATATAATAAAACACAAACACCATAGTTATAATGAACACCATAGTTATAATATAATATAACACAAACCGTATTCAACCTACTGTCCACCTACTTTTGGTTCACCGTGTATATATATATATATATATATATATATATATATATATATATATTATATATATATATATATTACCGGCAAATTTCGACGAGACGGTAAACCGAAATAATACTTTACTTTGGACCTTGACTAATCCGATGCATGCATTCCTCAGATTACCTGTTAAGATATAGACAAAGTGCAAAATAAAAGAATATTTCGGTCTTTGAAGAATTTCCAGTGGCATAAAGAAATGTTCAATAAATCCATAATTTTCATTAGTTTTCTTTGAAATCCTCTCAGCGTATAGGAAATTTACTTAGTTGTGGGGTGTGAAAAAATTATTGAAATCTGACCATAAGTTTGGATTTTACAGCCAAAGTTCGAGGTCTCCCTTTTCTTTTGCCCACCCGATATATATCTATACTATATTTGTGTGTGTGTGTTTGTATGTGTGTGTGTGTGTGTGTGTGTGTGTGTGTGTTTTGTACACACCCCAATGTATGTGAATCGCAGTAAGAGTGCAGTGATAAAAAATCATGTTTACTGATTACCTCCTCGTGGTCAGCGTTTATGCTTTACAAAAATTAATTAATATTTATTTCAATAATAATTTAATCTTTTTGTGAAATGACTTAAAATGAAATGAGGTTCATGTTTGAATTTGAATAAAATTTGAATTTTTTCCCATTAAAAAGAAAGAAAAACCTAAAACCATTTGCATTCATAATGAGTTACACTAAAAAGATTAAATTAATTCATTATAATAATAATAATAATAATAATAATAATAATAATCCGGAAAGACTTCGCTTGTCGGGCTCGTCGCTTTTGTTATGGTGTTGGCATTAACTATTGATCAATGTCAAAATTTGCGACATTATTTTTAGCTTTTCGTAAGACATGTTTCAAATGTAAATGTAAAGGTTAATTGCATCAATTACATTTCTGGTAATTGTGCACGCATTAAGTTCATAAAATGTAATCAGAGTTTAACAACCGTCAATTATTTCTCTCTCTCTCTCTCTCTCTCTCTCTCTCTCTCTCTCTCTCTCTCTCTCTCTCTCTCGAAAAAAAAAAAAAAAAAAAAAAAAAAAAAAGAATATAATTCATTCAGTAACATTAAATTAAAATAAATAAAAAGAAAATTAGATTAAAAATTATGAAGCTCATTAAAAGGTGTGTCATTGAATTATAATGAGGAATCTGCGTCTCGGCCAAGACCTGTCTGATGAGAGAGCCCAACTCTTATTTCTGTTTTTAGAGGCAATAAAAGGAAAAAAGATCGGGGAGATTCGAGTCTCAATTTTGCTCTTCTTCGTTTCACATTATCGGAAGGTCGCGGTACGGCGCTTATAAAGTCTATTCCAAAAGAACCACGTCCTTAAAGGGACGATTGCGGTTCACTTTTAAAGACTTCGCTCTTCATTTGCTCACCCATTAATTTCCGTGTTGAGCTCGATTGAAACGGGTTTGGGAAAGCGATATCGAATTAAACAGTTTTATTCGATGAAATAATTACAACATTGAATAAATTCATTATTCGAAAGCATTAAAGAATAAATGAAGAAGGAGAAATTTCAGAATACGAAGAGCCACGCGAGTTTAAATGCAAAGTGGAATGATGATTTTCAAAAAGTATATTTGTTTTCATTTGGGAAAGGCAAACCTATTCCTACATAACTTAAAACTCAGAAACACATCTTTTGTTTCGCAGATGCATTTTATATATATATATATATATATGAAAATTATTTCACGAAAGTGACACGTGAAAAATATTTATGATGAATAAAACCACGAAGGGAAAAGAAACACAAAGTGGTGCTCACCACTTTGTGTTTCTTTTCCCTTCGTGGTTTTATTCATCATATATATATAATATATATATATATATATATATATATATATATATATATTACAATGATCTGCATCCTTCAAAGTAAAACTTTTGGTTTATAATTAAGCAATCCTTTGTTAACGTCGGTATAATTATTTTTTTCAGATCCGCTGTCTCCGTCTTCAAATGCATCACTCGATGAGGACGCGCACAACGATGCTAACGAGGAAGGAAGCGACGAAAGGGACGCGTGTTTGCAGGCTCCAGATCTCACTGCGCAAGTAAGTTCCTCTTCACTGAACCACGAGACAAAATCTTTTGATGAAACTTGCCTTTCATTTACGAGACACATACAAAGGGTTGACAAAAGCAAATAGACACCTTCGGTCTTTCCATAGTTTTTCATTTGAAAATAAAAGCGAATAAATATTAACAGATTTATTGAATCACTTTATTTAGACTCGCGTTACTTTCTCCTTTCCATTATGTAAAGCTGACAAACTTTCCGGCATTCCATTGATGAACTTTACCATTTGTTCTTGAGGACAATCATCGTGGTGTCTATTTATTTTTGTCATCTCTCTGTACAGTGTCTGAATAATGTTTCTTTTTTCTCCTCGTAGACACCTGACAGTCTGGGTTCAATCGGGACGAATACGAGTGAAAATTACCCGAGAAGGAGCGGCGCCTTTCTCCCATCGGCTGAAGGAACAGCTCAAAATGAAACTTTCATTCCGTGTGGCTCGACGCCCCCTCCTTTACTGGGACTCTCTAATACTTACGGGGGCGGGGGCGGATTGCCAAGGACTGGGAGCAGTTATGGGTTTGGCGTCAATCGCGAGAACCTTCCCGCGCAAAGTTTGAGAACTTCCACTCTTCCCAGACATTCTCAGACCAACATTCAACAACCCCTTCATTCGGAGGATTTGCCTCGAGTGACATCAAACGCTAATAAGTATTATACTCTCAAAATTAACTGTACGAGACAAAGCAACGAGAGCTTCGTATGAACTGAATTGCATGAAATTTGTACATACAAGAAATATCTCTCAATGACCATTCTCGAAAAGAATTTTAATGTTTATCCCTGAATAAGAGATACATAAACTATTCCTTCATTATAATAAAGACATGTGCCAAAATGTGTATTTATTAATTTAATTTAATTTTATATATATAGGGTGAACCAAATGTAGGTGGACAGTATATGATAACGTTTATTTTGAAAATACATATTTAATTTTTTTGTATACTATAATACAAAATAAAATTTAAATAAATTTAGTTATAATATTTAATATAATAAAACACAAACACCATAGTTATAATGAACACCATAGTTATAATATAATATAACACAAACCGTATTCAACCTACTGTCCACCTACTTTTGGTTCACCGTGTATATATATATATATATATATATATGTATACAATTTTTATTCTTATCAGTCGTGTATTATAACCTATAATGTTTATTTATTATAAATATATTATGGCAATAAGCATTTAAGGATAATTTGCACATTTGTTAATTTATTCATTCAAATACATTGCTTTAGAGCTTCAATGAAATTATAATTTTAATAATAATAGCGTTTCCTTAAATTTTAATTGAAAATCAAATTATTACATTACTCGCAACAAGATGTTGAAATGACGCTGTATTTCGTGATAAATTCAGCGTACTCGAAATTTTATTTAGTTTAAATAATTCTCGCTTTTACTTGTATCATATTTTTATCGAAATTTAGTTCACTGAAAAGGAATATTCTCGTGTTTATACGATGGTCATTAGTTTGGTGATTGGTTACTCGAACGTTGGACTGCAAAATTATCAGTTAGAAATTAGCTCTATACTATTTCCTTTAAAAAAAAAGTGGAAAATATTACTTTTGCGTATCTCACCTAAGTTGTTACAAAATGCGTTAATTGTATTTCCTTCCTAATTTCTCTTGAAATGAGACGAGAGACCAGAGTAACAAACATTCATTTGAATTCTATTTTTAGTTTTGATAGACATATCAAAAACTTTCCTCGAGAAAAGTATCGTTTCTTAAGAGGCACTGTTTGCAATATTCCCATTTTTAAATGTGATAAAATGTTAGTTATACTCAAATCATATGGATTATATTTAGGGTATAACATTATATACAAGTAGTGAATTAGTATGAACGTATGAGACAATATATTTTTAAATTCTATATTATCAGAACTGTAATTCAGTTATAATATCAGATCATGTTTGTATTAAAAATATTGATATTCCTATAAGGGATATATATATATATATATAACAAATGTTTTGTAAATAGGCATACAAATACTATTATACAGGGTGTTATTTATTAACTCAACCTATTAAATATGTAGTAACACTGTACGCAGTGATCTTATTGTGGTACAGTTATCCATGAGCTGAGCCCCAACCATGCATACATAGTTCACTCTTGAAACCTCAAAACAATGTGCAATACTGTTTTATTTTTATACGAAATCAGAATAATATATACAGTATGGTAGATTGGCTTCTTGCCGCATGAACATGTTCTCTCTTCAGGAACGCAAATTCATTGTGAGTTGTTCCATGAAGTCGTGCATGGACTGCTAAACTGCATTTAGGAAGGAATTTGAAACTATATTGGAAAGGGCATGAAAGCCCTAAATTTGGCGTCTCGTGAAAAAATCAGAAAACTTTGGGTGTTGCATGCCGATCTGTCTGGACATAGATTTAAGCCTATTGCGCAAAATGTTCTGATGGAAATTCTGAACGTGGAGAAAGGTTCCCTCCTTCCGCCCTCAAGTAAGATTATCGGAAACTGGTGTATCTGTTAGTGCATATCATATAGCAAACCAAAAATTAGACTTTCGACCCCTACCGTATGACTCTTGTCCAGCAGCTGCAACTTCTAGATTTGCAGAAAAGATTGCGGTACTGTGAAAGGCTTCAAGCATTTATTTGTGAGACTCCAGATTCCTTGGATCATGCATGGTCCATTAGCCCTGTTCAAAAATCAACGTTTTCTTATTTTCATAGGTTTCTGTACTTTTTCCCATGCTTTTTGACCTGAAAAGGCCGAAAATCACAACCATTTTGACCTAGGTTGTTGGGAAGCATTGCCGCATGGAGCTTTAAGTTTTCTGCCTTGAAATCGTCCAAAAGCACCAGTTCCGGGGTCCCTTGAATCATGTTTTGCACTATAACTTTTTATCTAAACAAGATAGAGCAACAAAATAGGCACCAAATTAAAGTGTTTTTAATCCTCTTTCTAACTTATACAATTATGATAGTCTTGGAACAAGAAATGGCACATTGGTACATACAAAGATTTCAGAAATATCACAAAATTCGTTTTCTCACACAAGGCAGACAAGGCGCCTTATTCATGACACAAATTTGAGATTAACATTTTGTCACAAGTCTAATCGATCAAGAAGTGAAAGCATTACATGATGATTAATTTCATAATGACATTTACACAGTCAGTTGTTGAGAGTTTGTTTCTTGAAGCTGTCAAAGCGGCGTCTGTTGAACTCCACAGCTTGAAGGAGATAGTCCCTTTGCTTGGCATCTGTTGTTATGACATTTGCAAAGTCGCTCATCATCTTGACACCACGTTCAGCAATGTCATTCACCGCTTTCAGATTGATTCTTAACATAGTCCAACGCTGAACAGGGCAAATGGCACGACTTCCTGCGTCAGGTACCATTTGTGGTTTTCCATCTTATTAAGTACTGCATCAGCAAGCTCTGGGTCAGTTTTCTTGTACTTCAACATGTCCTGGATTAGACTTAGATCATTCACGGAAGCATCTGCAGCAGACATTGACATCATTCATACAGGAGTGTAGAACAGCGCAAGGAAGGTGTTGAGTCTTTCCAGCTTTGATACAGTGTCTTCGTCGTACTCAAGTTGATCTGCAAACATCAGCATTTTCATGGAGTACAGGTTTCTGGCCATCCATCTGGCCTGATGAATGGCGCCTGGTCGACTCCAGTGAATACCTCGAGGAGGCGTTCCTCCAAGAACAATGACTGTCAGTTCAGCCATTTCCCTGTAGTCGGCTCTTGGAAGCCTTTCTGCTGTTAGAATGTCTTGGAGTATTTCTTCACTGTTCTTCTTCTTTTCCTTCAGCCATTTGCTGTTGATAGCCAGCATCTTTGGGTTTTCCTTGGACAAGTCCGTCCAAACATCCTTCAGATGCTCAAACCAGGGATTATCTGGCCCCTTCACCTTCCCAAACAGCTTCTCCCAAACTGCTCCTACTAGGATTTCCAGGATGTGATGTCGACAGGCCAGATAAAACACCTTTTTGTTCAGCATTTTCTCTAGCAGTTTGGCAGCTCCTCTGTGAACTCCACTGTTCACTGTCAAAAACAAGGGCAGTAACATTATCCGTAAGTTCCCATGTCTCCAGTAAATCCATTGAAGCCTCAGCCTGAGCTGTGCCAGAAGAATTGTCGATGACAGGTACTCCCAATAACTTTCCTTCAGTGTATGAAGGTGGACCAGACACTAGCACAGCTAAAGTCTCTGAGGTACTTCCAGGTTCACTGCCCAAGACATCTGACACCTGCCTGTGGACAGTACGTGGAGGTTCTGAGATATCAACTGTGCGCCCACGGAGCTCCCTCAGCTCCTTGCTTAATGCCATTGTGAAGTTGTAACTTGTAGATGGTTTTCTAGATTCTGATTGAGTTTCTGTTGTTTCCTGAAAAATGATAGATAATTATTATTATTATTATTATTATTATTAATCATTATTTATTTATTATTATTATTATTGTTATTATTATTATTATTATTATTTATTAATTTCATGCTCTTTCATTTGATACCTAATTTGTTGCTCTATCTTGTTTAGATCAAAAGTTAAAGTGCAAAACATAATTCAAGGGACCCCGGAATTGGCGCTTTGGCCGATTTCAAGGCAGAAAATTTAAAGCTCCATGCGGCAATGCTTCCCAACATCCTAGGTCAAAATAGTTGTGATTTTCGGCTTTTTCAGGTCAAAAAGCATAGGAAAATGTACAGAAACCTATGAAAATAAGAAAAAGTTGATTTTTGAACAGGCCTAAATTTGGTCCATAGATGAAATATGCTTTCGCTTAAGTAGATACGTCAATCCTGAAAAAATACAAATATGACTAAAAGAGAACGGACATTGTGTGCCTTTTGCAAGTCAGAGACTTTGACCGACTGACCAGATTCTGGAGACATCGAAAAATTTATCTTGAAATCTAAAATTGTTTCGAAGAAAGTAACTGGACCAACATTAAAACGGAAAAAAAATCTCGAACTTAACCTAGCGAAACTTGATGTAATTATATCTAACTAGGCCTAACCTAATTATACGTATAACCTTCATTCACAATGACAAATATTAAAAGTTTCATAGACAATAAAATTCTAATTAAATTTTTCTAGACACTCTTTCGAAAAGAAGTCTTTTCGAGTTTTTGTTCCGTCGTTTAAAGTGCATTATTCCTATTGTTGTGAGATGGACAGTAAATGGAAAAAAGACTATTGCCTAAAATTTTTCAAGGAATCATGAACACAGTTCATTATATTACCGTGCTGGATGAATTTGTAACTCAGTGATTTGCGTAACATTGAATTTACAAACAACAAAATGGCGCAAGATGCTACGCATTACAGAGAAGTATAGCCCTTGCCATATTCAATTCATATTCGGTGACTGAGTCATGTTGAATGATTTATGGCCACTAAGCTCTCTCGATTTATCACCACCAAGTTTATTTCTCCGCACACACTTTAAAGGAAAATTCTATTACAATAATCCTCGCAAGATAGAAGAGTTACAACGCGTCACGAACAACATTCGAAGGATTCCTGTGAACATTTTCGACAACATACAAACCGCGATCAATGAGGATCAATTCCGGCATCTACTGCGTGGTTCAAATGAGTCACACGTGAGTGGAGTTCAATTCATGGAAAATTTCAACGATAATTCATTGTATTGAATGTTAAACTATGTTTAATGGATAGTGTTAATAAATAAACACTATATATATATATATATATATATATAATATATATATATATATATACCGTATATATTATATATATAATATAATATTATATATATATATATATATATATATATATATATATATATATATATATATATATGAAAATTATTTCACGAAAGTAACATGTGAAAAATATTTATGATGAATAAAACCACGAAGGAAAGGAAACACAAAATGGTGCTCAAGCGCTTTCGTCTAATGACATCCTCAGGAACACTCAGTGTTCCTGAGGATGTCATTAGACGAAAGCGCTTGAGCACCATTTTGTGTTTCCTTTCCTTCGTGGTTTTATTCATCATATTATATATATATATATATATATATATATATATATATATATATATATATCTATAAATATATATTATATATATATATATATATATATATATAAAATAAAGATCATATTATAATACATTATGTATAATTCTCTATATAGAATTTTAGTATTTCTTTAATAATTAGAATTTTAGTGGTTGTGGAACAAAATCTAACTTATTTCAGTAAATAATAACTTTTGAAGATACAATATTGCATTTTAATTTTGATAGTTAAGGTTAAAGAATTGTTGTGAAATCATTTTTAATTAAATAACAATTGTCTCTTCTTCAAATGTTATTTTCTTATTATTTAATTACGAACGAAATATCAGTATCATTTTCTCTTCCTCTTCGATAAATTTTAAATATTGTTTATGTATTTTAAACCCATATTTTTCGCCTCCATTTTATTTTAATTAATATTAATTAATACAACCTATATTTCAGTTTTGATTCCTATACAAAAAAATCGGAAGGAGGTGAATCAGATGAAAGAAATACAGTTTGATCGAAGATTTCCATTCATGATTAGCCGTTGTTAACGTAACGAGGTAGAAGGGGTTCTCTCCTCCGTTTCAAGGTCTTAAATGTATTTGTACGTTATTCTCATTTGGAATGTGGTCTATTTTTAATTTGAGGAAGTTCATACATTCACTGATGAGGAAGTTATAATTTTTATGTTTTTCCTTTAGTGTTTTATAGTCTAAATAACTGTTTATATTTTTATGAATAAAGATTTTCAATCTTTGTAAAATTGTTGCGCTTCGTTTTCCTTTTCCACGGAATTTGGTTGTTTAAGGTTTTTGTAAGGAAACGTGAAGCAATCATTTATCTTATTGGGTTTAAATGTTCAATTTTCGTTAATTCATTTTTTAAAGAAGATATACAATATGGATTTTTTTTTTTTTATGCAGGCCCGGGGTTATCGAGATAACAAGACACTCTGCGTTTGAAAGATGGGAGGTTATAGACAGGAGGAAAGCTGGATAGAGGAAGATTGTTCCAGAGTTGACCGGTTCAGTAGATGAAATATTGAAAATACCGATTAACCGTTGCATTAGAGAGTTGGACAGAAAAGGAATGAGAAAGTGTAGAAAGTCTGGTACTGCGTGCTCTCCTTAAAGGAGGAGGTACGCAGTTAGAGAGTTCAGAAGACCAGTGTCGGTTATGATAGCGATAGTAAAGAGAGAGTGAGGCAACATTGCGGCGAAGAAAGAGAGACTTAAGACAATCAGTAAGAGGCGGGGAATTGATGAGACAAAAGCTTTTGATTCCACCCGGTCAAGTACGGCTGTGTGGGTTGAACCACCCCACACATGAGAAGCATACTCCATACAGGGGCGAACAAGACCCCTACACAGAGACAGCAACTGAGTGGGGGTGAAGAAACTGCGGAGGAGGTAAAGCACACCTAACCTCTTAGAAGCTGTTTTAAAAAGAGAGTATTTGTGATCTTTCCAGGAAGGATCACGAGAAAAAGAAACGCCAAGAATGTTAAGAGAAGAAGAAGGATTGAGTTGTGTGTTGTTGAAGGTAAGGTGATAGTCGTGTGGAAGATTGTGACGAGTAGAGAGATGGAGGAACTGAATTTTTGAGGCATTGAAAACCAAGAGGTTTTCTCTGCCCCATTCAGAGATAGCAGAAAGATCAGAGGTCAGGTGCTCCATAGCTGTACTACGCGAATCATGGAGTGACTGTTGAGAGGGACGCTTTGGGAAGCGGGTGGAGAAGTGAAGAGTGGAATCATCGGCATAGAAGTGAATAGGACAGGAAGTGTGAATTAAAGGATCATTAATAAATAAAATGAAGAGGGTGGATGACAGGACAGAACTCTGAGGAACACCACTGTTAATAGCTTTAGGAGAAGAACAGTGACCTTCTTCAACTGCAGCTATAGATCGTCCAGAAAGGAAATTAGAGATGAAGGCAAAGATAGAAGGATAGAAACCGAAGGAGGGCAGTTTCGAAATTAAAGATTTGTACCAAACTCTGTCAAAAGCTTTTGATATGTCTAGCGCAATAGCAAAAGTTTCACTGAAATCCCGAAAGGAGGATGACCAAGAGTCAGAGAGATATGCAAGAAGATCGCCAGTAGAGCGTCCGTTGCGGAATCCCTACTGACGATCTGAAAGAAGATTGTGAGAAGAAAGGTGTTTAAGAATCTTCCTCTTAAGGATAGATTCAAAAACTTTGGAAAATCAAGAAATGAAAGCAATTGGACGATAGTTGGAGGGTTGAGAGTGGTTACCTTTCTTTGGGACAGGCTGAATGAAAGCGAACTTCCAGCAGGAAGGAAAAGTACCAGATGAGAGACAAACACGAGAGTTTGCCTAGGCAGGGTGTCAACACTGAAGTATAGTTCTTAAGAACAACAGGAAGAACACCATCAGGACCATACGCCTTCCTAGAGTTGACCCCAGATAGGGCAGAAAAAACATCTTTAGAAGAGATTCTAATTTCAGATATAATAAAGTTAAAGGGGGGAGGAGATGGAGGAACATCACCGGAACCGTCCAGGGTTGAATTGTAAACGAAAGTTTGAGCGAAGAGTTCAGCTTTGGCAGGAGAAGAGACGGCAACTGTGCCGTCTGAATGGAAAAGAGGAGGGAAAGAAGAGGAAGTAAAGTTGTTGAAGAGGTTCTTAGCTAGATGCCAGAAAGAGCAAGAAGAATTAAAATTGGATAGATTTTCGCATTTTTGTCGGATGAAGGAATTTTTGGCTAGTCGAAGAACAGATTTTACACGATTCCGGGCAGAAATATAAGCTGAGTGAGAATCAGGAGATGGACGGCGACGGTACCTTCTGAAAACCCCATCTCCGTTGCGGATAGCATTAGAACAAGTAATTAGTAGTAGGAATAGAATATGGAATGTTCGCCTCCATGCCCGAGAGAATCACCTCTGTGATGCGCTCAGCACACCCAGAAGGGCCACGGAAACAGTAATCATTCAATGGGAAATTACAGAAGTACTGCCTAAGGGTCTCCCAATCAGCAGCGCCGAAGTGCTAAAGGCGCCTCCTCTTCGGAGGATCCAAAGGCCGAATTCGAGCGATAAGACAGGAAACAGATATAAGATTGTGATCAGAGGAGCCCGACAGAGAGAAAAGTTTCACAGAGTAAGAAGAAGGATGAGAGGTAAGAAATAACGGAATGGGACGTTTTGGCGCCGACGTTCTGGCGCCGCCGTTTGGGCGCCACCGTTTGGGCGCGGAGTCGGTTTGGCGCCGCCATTAATTAGTATTAAGTATTAAGTAGTAATACTTAGTTATTAACCTGAAGTGCTGTCTGTCTTTTCAGATAAGTTGTGTTGTTGCCCTTAATAGCATAAATGTCTGAAAATATATCAAGTAAGAAAGGGAAACAGAAGTTTTCACATAATGGATATTTGTATGTGTTTGATAAATGTAGCAAGCGCGACCCTTCGTTTCTTTTTTGGTGGTGCGAGCAAAAGAGTCAGTGTATTATAAGGTGTATATATAATATGGGTACTTTTCCGTTATCTGCCCCCTTGACGATTGGTTAGGTTAAGTCGTGATATTTTTGTTAAAACTAACGAAAATATCACGACTTAACCTAACCAATCGTCAAGGGCGTACAGTTGACCTAACCGGGCAGTGACGATTGGTTGGGTTAAGTACCATCCAACAAACTTTCCACTTTTTAACAGCCTTCATACACAAGACAATCGCCTTCTGCTGGGTCCCGGCACATATCGGCATCCAGGGTAACGCGGAGGCGGACCGCACGGCAAAGACGGCCTGCTTACTGCCGGCCTCCCCCACGGCCTCTCCCTTTCTCAGACTTCTTCCCGACTCTCCGCTCCCACTTCCGCTCCATCTGGCAACGGGAATGGGACCAGGCCACACAAAACAAACTCCACAAGATCAAACCGCAATTATGATACTGGGCCTCCTCATTCCACCGGTCCCACCATAAAGAAGTGATTCCAACCCGTCTCCGCCTAGGACACACACGCATTACTCATGGTCACCTTATGGCTAAATCGCCAGCCCCGCTCTGCCCTACCTGCCATACCCCTATCACTGTCGTACATCTCCTGGTGGAATGCCCAAACCTGTCCGCTCTTCGTCGAAGGTGTTTCTCTCTCTTGTCCAAAATTCCCATACCCAAACGTCTACAATCCATACTCACCGAAGGCACCCATTTTTCAGCGAAAGCGATTTTCCTTTTCCCCACTCATTTCCATCTGCTTCATCGTGTCTAAGACCATATCCCTCCTACCTACTATCCAACAACTGAACCTTACTCACCCCGCTAGTCTACCATTCCCAACTCAGTAACACCACCCACCCACAGCCGAGACACGTATCACTTTCTCTAGGTACGAATCGGCGGTAAATTAAAGAAAAAAATTATAGGCCTATTAGCTTAACGTCAGTTGTCGGTAAACTTTTGGAATCCGGAGTTAGGGATCGTATCGTCGATCACTTAGAAAGTAGCGATTTGATTAATAGTAGTCAGCATGGGTTTCGACGCCATAGATCTTGTTTAACTAATTTGTTAGAGTTTTACAACGAAATAGTGCGCGAATACGATAGGCATAAAGCGGCTGACGTTATTTATTTAGACTTTAAAAAAGCGTTCGATGCAGTTCCGCATAGAAGGTTAAAGCGCACGGTATACGCGGTCAGGTAGCTAACTGGTTAGAGGAATGGCTTCGTTCCAGGAAACAGAGGGTCGTTGTTGATGGTAGGGAATCGGGGTGGTTGGATGTAGGTAGCGGTGTCCCTCAGGGTTCAGTGTTAGGCCCATTACTATTCGTAATTTATATTAGCGACATAGATGTAGGTTTGATCAGGAACGTGTCAAAATTCGCCGACGATACTAAAATAGGTGGTAAAGTTATTAACGTGGACGATAGAAATAGGCGGCTCCAAGACGATGTAAATAGGATTATGAAGTGGACGGATAAGTGGCAGATGCAATTTAACGTAGACAATTGTAAAGTTTTGCATATAGGTTCTCGTAACAACAATTACACGTAAGTAGGATGGGCGAAAAAGGAAAGCGTGCAACGCAATTGAAAATGTTGATCAATGTTGCAGAAGTTATGCAACAAAGGGGGAGGGGGAATGTTGCAAGATGTTATGCAACAAATGGGAAGAATGTTGCAAGAGCAACAAGGGTTATGCAACTTGGAGCCGGAGTTATCCCCCAAGAGAAAGAGAGAGGAGAAGGAGAGAGAGGAAGAAAGAGAGGTGTTCGCCTGGCAGGAGCCAAGCGCATATTAAGACTTCAGCCGAGCGGCCGTTGTCTTAATATGTTCCTAATCAGCCAGTTGGCTTATCTGGCTGAGCTGCCAGATTGCGCTATTTATTTAATTAAAGCATATATTCTGGCTTAACCAGCCAGTTGGCTTATCTGGCTGAGTTGCCAGATTGCTTTTATTTATTTAATTAAGGCATATATTCTGGCTTAACCAGTCAGTTGGCTTATCTACCTGAGCTGCCAGATTGTGCTATTTATTTAATTAAAGCATATATTCTGGATTAACCAGCCAGTTGACTTACAAGGCATAAATGGCTTCTTCAGGTGTACATTATTGAATTGCCAGATTGCGTTTATTTATTTAATTAAAGCACATATTCTGACTTAAACAGCCAGTTGACTTAGAAGGCGTAATTGGCTTGTTCAGGTGTACATTATTAGGGGTGCCAGATTGTGCTATCCAGATATATTTGGCAGTTGGTTTAGAAATCCGTTTTAGAAGGCATCCATTTGCTGTAATTAAATACCTTGTGCAAGCCAAAAAATTAAATAAAACACCATTACATCATTCTGTTTATTTAGACGAATTAATGGATTCAATTTCACGAAATATATAGAAAATAAATATACAATGGAATATATATGATCAAAAATAATAATAGCATAAGAAATACGAACGATGAGTATATAATCAAAATAAATATACAATGGAATATATATGATAAAAAATAATAATAATAGCATAAGAAATACGAAAGAAAAATATATAATCAATAATATACAAAACGTTGTAGTATAACCATCAATATATTAGTACAGGAAAAAAAAAATATATATATACACAGTTATATTAAATAATTTAATATTTTGAAAATAATATACGAAACGTATAATCAATTGCATATTAGTACAGGAAATATATATATATATATATATATATATATATATATATATATATATATATATATATATATATATATATATATATATAATTAAATAAATAAATACACATCAAAATACTTTATGTTCTACGGCGCAAAACGCTAAAGTCACATATAATCGAATCTACATTCACATCGTTATTACTTTGCACTACACGGTAAAACCGTCCAAGCAATAATTCACCGCTCAAGTTATACGGATGCCTATACTCGATATAAATGGCTTTCATATCGTTCAATACTAATTTTGTGCCCACTTTACATTCAGTTGGCAAGTTATCTTTAAACACGGACAGAATACAATCAAAAGCACGCACAAAGAGGTCATTGTTAACCACAACATCATTATTAAATACAAGTTTATAAACATTCCTTTCCAGTCGAGGGTTTTTTCTTACCGTACCGAGCTTTTCAATCGTGAACTCTTCTTCACTCTGCATAGCGGCAATTGAAATAATCTTCCATGTCGTAACGACAGCTACTCATTATACAGAGATACAGCTCTTCAGGGTGAACAGTGTAGGCAAGCTCTGCCCTGTACCACTCAAGTGCTTTGTACAAAGTTCGGGATATTTCGAAGAGTCTAAACCTTTAAAATATGCATCCAACTCTAGACCATTATCGCCTTCTTCATTCCTACATTCGATAAATCCGTCGAGCAGAGCGGTGTATGCGTATTCAAGAACCGTGTCAAAATAAATCATATCCGTAAGACGAGCGTTTAATATAACCTTCAGCTTGCGGAATCCGACGATTTCAAACATTATGTCGAGAATGAAACGGTTTCGCGTTGGAACAAGAACGTTATTATCCGACACATTCTTCCACATCAGTGGTATATCAATGCATGGCTGATCGTTATTTATACACAACGTGCAAGCAACGTCATCGGAGGGGGCATCACTAATCTGCTCTCTTCTTGTACCTACACCTGCAGGTGTTTTATAACGGTCCTCTCCCCACTTCTTAACTATCACGAAGACTCTATTCATCTCAACAATTAAATAAGTAACATTACGTTTACCAGAGTTTGCTTGCCTGCAAATCGTTTCAAGTTCATAGTTAATGATGCGGTTTCACGCCTGAACACGCGCAATGACTTCGTCACGGACACATCGTACGTGGCGTTTAGAATGCTTCTTAAAGGAAGTTCCATCGTATTCGCACGGCTAGTCGGTTCAAGCTCTTAGATGACTGTGATCCACAGGTGGGCGGATCGGCTCGACGGGCGGAGTGAGTCACGCTGATGAAACGTGTACGGGTTTGTTCGAACTCGTGTTTCGGAGGGGTCGGGTACACGGGTGGGCTGCTCGATGGGGGTAGCGAGTCACACCATAAACTGCTGAAGCGTGTACAGGCTTGTTCGAATAATTGTGCCCCTGGACAAACAGAATTTTCTGCTACATGAAGCAATACCGGCTTTAATGCTTTATCACCCACCAGACGTTCATTTCCACAAACTAAACATCTTCACAATCCGGTGCACTATTTGAGAGAAACATATGCCCATATTTATCCTTTTTGTTTAACAAGCGATACTCGTCTCTAAAATCTGTTAAAAACCCACGCAAGCCATTAGCCACATCCTCACTACAAACCTCGTCGTGATATATATTAATACAGTGGTAAAAATACTTAAGATTCTCCATGATGACAAAATTTACATTCTCAACTGTAGGGTACGAGTAGGCGGTATGATGTAACATGACATAATATCGCTTGTCATACCACTCATCAACAAGACTCACTATCCATAACCGTTGCTTATCTTCTGAACGTGTTGTTTCTTCTACTTCACGGTATATGTGAGCTTTCATATAGTTAGGTACAACATACTTCAATATATCGTTTGTACTACGAAAACCTACAATGCCCTCGCCAGAATACCTGTAGAGTATTTGAACATCTTGGTCATTCGCACAGCTCAATGTAGCCTTAAAAGTATCAAAGGAGGTGGAATAGGGAGTTTTTCAGGATGCACCATATCTTGGCACTTTACCGAATAACACTTCATACGTTTGAGCTCAAGGGTATGCAGAGGTCAACTGAGTACGCAGGGATAGAGATATGCTCAGGTAGTGGCAAGAGTCACGTGACCGATGTTAGAGTGGGCGGAGTTTGGCTTTTTATTGCACACACACACACACACACACACACGGAGGCGCGCAAAGGAGAAAATGAAACCTTAATTGAAACACATATACATGATAAATAAACTTACCGTTAACAATACTATATATATATATATATATATATATATTATATATATATATATATACCATATGTCCCACAAAAAGTACACCCAACTTTAGATTGTACTAACTCCTCCAAAAATTGAGATATTTTGGATCTGTTTGTTTGATTTAATATAGCAAATTATTCTTTGTTAACGTTCAAATTTATTCATGTTTAAACGATTTAGTGTTTAAACATCTGCTTTTAACTGAAGGGTACAGCAAAATGGGTTGCGCGGAATGATCATTTCTCCCAGTCAGATAGCTCCTCTTGCTTTAACCAATGTGCTACTTTTTACGTCGAAGGATATTGCAAATATTTTTTTTAAATAATTCGAACTTTTGTATCTAAGATACGAGTCATACATATAAATGAAGAATCTGAATTACTAAATTTATAAATAACTTTGAAACCCTTATCATGCAGTTTACACGAAGGCAGCGCGTTCTCATGGTCACAACTTATCTGCAAACTAAAAGCTTAAAACAAGTTCAGAATACCTTCGAACTGCAATTTCCCGATAGAGCTTCTCCAACTAAACATACAATTTTGAAGAATGTTCGGAAATACAAAGAAGAAGGAACGGTCCTCACTTTGAACAAAGGACGTTCAGGCCATCCGAAGACGGCAAGAACAGACGAGAACATTCAGCATGTTCGGCATTTATTAGAGAGACATCCAAAAGTGTCCACCAGGTGAAATGGTACAGAACTCTCACGCATGTCATTTCATCGAATAGTTCGTGAGGATTTGAATTTGTACCCATACAGAATGGAAATTCGACATCAACTCATTGAAGGAGATCTACTTCGCCGCTTAAGATTTGCCCAGTGGTTTCTTGAAAAACCAGAAAGATTCACGGAACAATTAGTGGTTCGAGATGAGGCGGCCTTTTTTATGAATGGTCTAGTGAACAGACAAATCTGCCGTCAGTATGCACCAAAAAATATCCACCTGACAATCATATCTACGAAAAGAATAACTCTAGACAAAAACTGTCTCTCTGGGTAGGACTGTGCGGTAATGGAGCGGTAATTGGCCCGGTCTTTTACGATGGTAATCTAAATGGTGAAGCTTACCTAGAAATGATAGACCGAGAAATCCTTCCACAAATACGTATTACTTATGGAAACCGATTTAATCGTATTTGGTGGGTGCAAGACGGAGCTCCTGCTCACAGGAGAGTTATTGTGAAGGAACGCTTGCAGGAAGTCTTCCACCAAAGAGTAATTGCTACAGGCCATGACATTGAATGGCCTCCCAGAAGCCCTGACTTGACCCCGTGTGATTACTTTTTATGGGGTCATTTGAAAAATAGAGTATTTGCATCACAAGCTATCAATTTAGATGATTTGAGGACTCGCATCACAGCTGAAATCAACTTGTTAAAAGACAATCCAGATCTTATCAAAAGAGTGATGGGGAAGATGAGAACTCGACTCCAGATTTGTATCGATAGGAATGGCGGTCATGTTGAAAGAAAACGAAACTAAGCATAACTTTTGCAATAAGGAATAAAGAAAAATCTGCTTTGTATCTTATTAAAATTATGTTAAAGTATCTATTATTATGTATTTGTCTTTTCATTACAACGATAGCACACACATTATTTTTTCATTGACCAATTTTGCGCAATCCATTTTGTTGTACCCTTCAGTTAAAAGCAGATGCTTAAACACTAAATCGTTTAAACATGAATAAATTTGAACGTTAACAAAGAATAATTTGCTATATTAAATCAAACAAACAGATCCAAAATATCTCAATTTTTGGAGGAGTTAGTACAATCTAAAGTTGGGTGTACTTTTTTGTGGGACATATGGTATATATATATATATATATATATATATAAATACAATCAAGGATTAAGGTAGCCAAAGGTTACGGTATCATAGGTACCAAGCACATGGTAACGCTTCCTATAGGTGTTACAGCATACCTTCGTGCCCTTAAGTTCCTTCACGTCCCCCAGTTTCTGCGCCCGAAAATTGTCGATCAATATTTAGGGGTCGCGCATCGACCTTGAAAATTTCAATTTTGGAAATTTGGCCAAATTGACAATTTTTTAATGAATAAAGATAAATCATCAAATGACCATATTTTCTGAGTCCGCTCAGTGAAAGAAATCCTCTCAGATACTTACCAAGTTGATCGGACAAGTGGTTTAGAAGTTACACTCACCTAGAAATAACATTAAAATTTAAAATATCGTATTTGTCCCCCGTTATGGACGTAATCATAGCATCAGTAGCTGGCGCATCCTAAAATCCCAATTACACACACACGCTATGTCTATGACCAATATTTTTACTAATCACAGTTTGCTTTTTACAGATCAACTGTGTCAATTGATTCTTGTTTGATAAGTCTAGACTTTAGTACAATGGATAAACTGTTAACAACCAGGAGTGGGAAAACTCTGACAGTTACTTATTCTGGAAAAGAGAAAGCAGCAACAACAGCACCACCTTCTCTAAGGTCAGCCACGGACGTCTTCTTAATTGGTCAGCCATCTTCCTCGATCGGTGGTGCCAAATTGCCAACCACCCATCAAGTTCTCCAGTACTTCTTCTATGCCAAGCAGGAAACTACTGACAGGAAGGCCGCCGTAAAAGACACGGTGGCCAATGTTCTGGCATTTTGGAATATGGCACGTATAAAGACGATCACGAGGCGTAACTGCGAAAGAAAACTGGAGTTACTGTGGGAAGAGTGGCGCTCGCTGCAGAAGAGCAAGATGAGAGACAGTGACGCGGGAAAAGGCAGGGAGAAGTTTTCAGAAAATCTGAACAAGCTCTGGGACATCGGAGCTCCCGATGCTATTGAAGAGATACAGAAAAGTCGACTGCTCTCAGACAACAACAAACAAGAAGATATTAAATTTTATGAGGATCAACGGGGCCTGCGCCAGGCAACAATGAGTGGGAATGATAAAGTGTTCGTTGTCAAGAGAAAACGGCAACTCTCAAGACAACAATCTCGTGATGAGCCAGGCACCTCAAAAACGAAATTAGGAACCGAAGCTGAGAGCGAAGATGAATCTATAGAAAGCAGATCATCGAGCAACTCCGAATCACAGCTAGAACCACCATACCGACAGCCGAGAGAATCAACTGTATCAATCAGCCTTCCTCACCGCATCCTCAATGCACCGGCTGTTATTGAAGTGGCTGATCGCTTCCGGATGTCCAATAATCAGGTGTGTATATATCAGTAATGATCTTTCCTTGACAAAGATATAATAGACGTAAAGACGGAAAATTTAGTGATTATTTTGTCACATAAAAACCATACGCATCCTTGTCAATTTCCTTTCAATTTCGCACATACGTGGCAAGTGTCGTGGCGGCAGTCCTACGTTCGGCAGATCCGCCCGCAGACCTGGACAAATTCAGTATCTCGAAGGACACGTCTCGCCGTGGAAGAGTGGCACATCGTTGTGAAGTGTCGACAGCTAAGCAGAAATCCTTCGTATCTCCGAGGCATGCTGTCGTCCACTGGGACGGTAAAGTAATCAAGGTCAGTTTTGCCCTCACCGTGGACGACAGTGAATTAACATGTTCCAGTGACGACAGTGGATTGACATATTCCAGTGGACGATAATGGATTGGCATGTATGACATACGTTTCAGGACTCTCTTGGATCATTGGAGCACCGCCAGGCGATTCTCATCTCCGGAGCTCCCCAATGCACAGAAGGAAAGTTGCTGGCCGTTCCGACTGTTGCTGACGGCACCGGTCTGTTCCAGGCCCAGGCGACCTTTCGTGCTCTCAAAGACTGGGGATGCGAGAACAACGTGATTGGACTGTGCTTCGACACAACTTCCTCCAATACGGGGAGGGTGCAGGGTGCGGTGGTCCGGCTGGAGAACATGCTTGGTAAACCGCTCTTCCAGCTGGGCTGTCGCCATCACGTTATGGAGCTCATCGTGGGGGCAGTGGTCATCACCGCGTTTGGAAGAACCACAGCACCAACTGAACCTTTGTTCCAGTATCTGAGGAGAAGGTGAATTTCAAGTCTAAGGCGCATTTGTTTTCTCCAATGATTTTTTGCCTTCAGAGCAATTGAGATATTAGCGTCCTTCTACTAATGATGTTAATATCAGTCGAAAAGGGAAACTTCAGTCGTTTTCATGCAATATTTTCATAACTCCCCTTTCAGGTGGGACAAGCTCGACCTCTCGACTTATCGCGAGCTGGAGATCGAGCATTTGGCGGAGGTGACGTGGCTGATGGAGCTCCGAGATGAGGCAGTCAAGTTCCTCGGCACCGCTTCTGGTCTTGTCAGAGAAGACTACCGAGAAGTGGCGGAGATTACACTCCTGGTACTCGGGGCCCAGCCACGTCGTGGCACACACTTCATGCGCCCAGGAGCCTACCATCATGCGAGGTGGATGGCCAAGGTTGGTATTTTGAATTAGAAGTTAAATATTGTATTGCCTTCTGCAAACAGCCATTTGAAGTCCCTACCAGAAAAAAATAAGATAAATAATTTACCATTAAACAAACTTATATGGAGTGGTATCGGTATTTATACATCACAGTGCGTATTCGTTTCAGATCATCTACTGCACGAAGCTCCTGATGTTCAGCGGTCAGCTGGAGTTCGACGACGAGCTGGGACAGAAACTTCAGAGAGTGGTACTATTTACTGCACTCCTCTACGCACCTGCCTGGCTGGCGGCTCCTGTCGCAGTTGATGCCCCGCTGAATGACCTTGTGTTGTACCAGCGTCTTCTTCATTACAGGGCTGTGGATCGCGAGATTGCAGAGGCTTCACTGGCAGTGATCAGGCGGCATTTGTGGTATCTGAGGCCTCAGACCGTCGTTTTCGCCCTCTGCAGTGACAAAGTGGAAGACACTGTGAAGCACGAGATGGCAAAGAAGCTGTGCCGCCTCGCTGTGCCCGAGGACTTCACGTATGACAACGTCTCGGTTGATGACACGACGCGCCTTCCGGACCTGATCGATGAGTCATCGTGGTTCGTGTTCACAGGCCTGCAGGTGTGCGCGTCTACGTGGCTCACTCTGCCGGTGAATAAGTGGGATCAAGATAAGAACTACTGTGATCTGAAGAATGTCATCTCGCATCTGAAAGTTACCAACGACGTGGCAGAGAGAGGGATAAAACTGATAGAAGATTACGCGAACACTGTCACAAAAGACGAGTCACAGCTGCAGGGTCTTCTTCAGCTCGTGGAAAAAAGCCGGAAAGAACTCGGTGACTTCAAGAAGTCGTCACTTGCCAAGATGACGTAGCGCAGAGGGAAAGGGAGTTAGCAGAGAGAGTACATGGCGCACGCCTTAAGATGAGTGTGTTCTAACCACGATTCATACAGTTTTTTAACCTAGTTAGGGGCACCGGAGTAAGTGCCTTTAGTGATATCGGTAAACCGTTTTAATACAAAATACATTTGATCTTTCCTTATTCGTTTTATCTTATCCTAAAAAGCAGACAATGGCAGACAGCATATGGAGGTACGGGGACAAATACGGTATTTTAAATTTTAATGCTATCTCAAGGTGAGTATAACTTCTAAACCACTTGTCCTATCAACTTGGTAAGTATCTGAGAGGATTTCTTTCACTGAGAGGATTCAGAAAATATGGTCATTTGATGATTTATCTTTATTCAGTAAAAAATTGTCAATTTGGCCAAATTTCCAAAATTGAAATTTTCAAGGTCGATGCGCGACCCCTAAATATTGATCGACTTTGGTAAAAATGGTGTCAGTGTACTTCCACTGAACCAAATCATGGGAAAAACTTTGACCAGCTATAATTTTTTAAAAAAGTGAAAAGTGATCCACCCTAATACTCATGCTCCCACACGATTTTGTGAGTGAACTGGGAGCCTATAAGCTGATCAGGGTTACGGGTCCATGCGATGCTGTCGGCGGGGGATCTTCCATAAAGGTCCCCTGTGACGGCACATTCTCACCAGTGGCTGGATCCTCACTTAGGCCGTCAACCCAAAAAACACGACCATTTAACTTAACGGGTACTTCACCAGTGTTGCGGGCGTGGCCGGACAGATGACCGACGGACATTTGGCCGATGGACATTTCACCGACGGACATTTGACCGAACGGACATTGAGCCGACGGCTGTTTCGCCGAACGGACGATTCGCCGAACGGACGATTCGCCGAATGGACTGTCATTAATAAAAAAAGCAAATATAATTTAAATACGAAAATTAGTTGTTAACGTTTAGAATTTAAGTCTTGCGTTTGTGCCTTTATAGTTTAAGCTATTCTGAAACGTTTGTTCGTTTGTTGCCTTTTTTAAATCTTAGTAACTTATGTCTTAGGTTTTCGCACTTAAAATTGCAGTCATCATGGAACTTTTACATTGTTCACTGTTCAGTAACCCACAATGCCTCTTCAATTTATTGATTCAGAGAAAGGCCATAAAAAGTTAGTACACCCTTGACGATTGGTTAGGTTAAGTCATGATATTTTCGTTAGTTTACTGTTAAAACATACGAAAATATCACGACTTAACCTAACCAATCGTCATTTTTTTTAAATAATATTAGTAATAGTTTCTCTAGACAAATTATTGTAGTTAAATTGTATCTGTAAACTAATTGTTGTAGATAAATTGTTGTAGACAAATTGTTGTAGATGAATTGTATCTTTAGACAAATTGTTGTAGACAAATTCGCCGGACACCGTCAAAATGAATTCCATGGTCTAAAACGAAAGTTTTAAATTATACAATATACACCGAGAAAGAGATATATATATATAAATATATATATATATATATATATATATATATATATATATATATATATATGATGAATAAAACCACGAAGGAAAGGAAACACAAATTGGTGCTCAAGCGCTTTCGTCTAATGACATCCTCAGGATGTCATTAGACGAAAGCGCTTGAGCACCAATTTGTGTTTCCTTTCCTTCGTGGTTTTATTCATCATAAATATTTTTCACGTGTTACTTTCGTGAAATAATTTTCATATATATATATATATACAGGGTGGCCCAAAAAAAAATGGCGCCAATTTTGAGAAGTGATATCTCGATAACCATTGCAGCTAGGGACTTAAGAAAACAACCAAATGAAAGATAATTCCTTTCTCTTTAAATACTTATTCTATGGCTTGATGGTTATAAGCCAATATAATGCCCAAAATTGGCTTCCAAAAAACATCTACAAAAAAAAGTTGCGCATTTGTATTTATTCCTTGATCCTAATTTTAAATGAAATTTTTCTATTCCAGACCCCTCAAGATGGGATTGAGAGAATCTGATAAGAACATTATACAAGCACTATGTGAAGAAAAGGGATATTCATTAAACAGAATCCTTTACGAATTTCCAAATAGAAATTGGAAAAAAAGAACTGTGGCACATTTTTTACAAAAACTTAAAGAAACCGGCAGCAGTCAACGGCGTCCGGGAAGTGGTCGACCAAAAAGTATTAGAACGCCAGAAAACATTGAAAAAGTAAATGAAATGGTTTTAAGTCAAGAGGAACAACCGGGAACAAGTAAAAGTGAACGTGAAGTTGCGAAAGAAACCGGGATTTCACGTTCATCAGTACAGCGAATAATTCGAAAAGATCTTGGGTTGAAAACATTTAAGAGGGTGAAGGTTACTGCTTTATCGGAGCCTGTGAAAGAAAGACGTTTCCATCGATGTAAAAATCTATTGCGAAGATTTCGGTCAAATGAGTCTGTGAAAAAAATTTGGTTTTCTGATGAGAAACGATTTACGGTCGAAACACCACGAAATACCCAAAATGATCGGGTTCGTGCAGCAGTGGCGACAAAAACTCATGTTGACTCAAAACGACTTTTGCGTGAAAAAAAACACTTTTCAGATTCGATAATGGTTTCCCTTGCAGCGTCATCTGAGAACAAAACATCCATCATTTTTATTCAGCGAGGCGTTAAAATTAACTCAATTTACTACTGTAATGACATTTTGTGTCCAATGTTGTCAGAGATCAAGGAGACGAGCACTGATTTTGTGTTCATGCAAGATGGAGCCCAATCTCATACAGCCAAGGAAACAATAACATTTCTCAATAATAATTGTCCTGGTTTTATCGAACCAAATAATTGGCCACCATGCAGCCAAGATCTAAACCCCATTGACTACTTTGTGTGGTCTGCCTTAGAGAGAGAAGTCTACCATGGTCAGAAAATCCGTGATGTGAACCATCTTCGTGAACGAATTCAGGCTGCATGGGAAAATCTCTCACAAGTGACGATCTCAAAAGGCAATTTCAAAATGGAGGGCGAGATTACAGGCTGTGGTTGACCATAATGGAGGGCAGATTGAGCCATTTATTGAAAATTAGGTTTAACTTAAAACCACAGAACTTCGTTTAAAGACCGTAAATTAGAAGATAATTAATTAGAAAAAAATAAAAGGAATAAATATAAACGCGCAACTTTTTTTTGTATATTGTTTTTGGAAGCCAATTTTGGGCATTATATGGGCTTATAACCATCAAACCATAGAATAAGTATTTAAAGAGAAAGGAATTATCTTTCATTTGGTTGTCTTTTTAAGTCCCTAGCTTCAATGGTTATTGAGATATCACTTCTGAAAATTGGTGCCATTTTTTTTGGGCCACCCTGTATATATATATATATATATATATATATATATATATATATATATATATATATATATATATATATATATATATATATAAACATTTTATATAGTATTATCGATATAAATTTATTTAAAAAAGGTATCTGTTTTTACGTCAAACGTCTATAACTGTCAATTTAACATAATTTAATATTTTAACAAAATAATTCAATAACATTTAATAATAACCTTTAATAACATGTGTGTGTATTTTGTCATAAAAATATTAATGACAGTACATTCGGCGAATGGTCCGTTCGGCGAATCGTCCGTTCGGCGAATCGTCCGTTCGGCGAATCGTCCGTTCGGCGAAACAGCCGTCGGCGAATCGTCCGTTCGGCGAAACGTCCGTCGGCAAAATGTCTGTCGGCAAAACGTCCGTCGGCGAATCGACCGGGTACCTGTTGCGGGCATGTTTTATGTATATCCCGTTCTGTTGCTGTAGGTGTATGAGCCAGTAAATAGCCTTGTGCTCATAACTGCGGGGTTATTTCTGTGAATGATTGCTAAGGTGTCTTTAGGCATTAAGTTATTCTTGAACACTGTAAAACAATGAGGCGATCATGGTTGCGACTTGCAGCGGATCGCATTTGAGACGGGCTATGTACATCCTTCTAAAGGCTTCAAAGCATACTCTAAGTACACGTACGTCATTCACGCAATAACGTTCACATTCATCGCCTATATTGCATGGATTAGCTTCTTAAAACTGTTGTAGTAGCGGTCAAAATCTTCACGCTCACTATCTCTCATGTTGGTGTAGTTAGAGTAATGTCTGGGTGGAGGTAGTCCTACGTAATTCAAAGTTTCGCTAGTGAGGAATGTGTAAGGGAAATACCCTTTTGAAACTTCAGCGGCTAAGCCCATGACCTTGGGCACCTTTGCTAATTTACAAGGTGTGAACAGCAGGGTGTCTTTAAACTGTACATTACTCTAATCTGCATCTGTATTAGTTTGTTGCCTCTTTTCAAGGGATCACCTGTAAATATCTCCGATGACTCGTGTTCAAGCAACTCCTTATAAAAGAACTGTGTGTAAAATTTCGCCCCGTTATGGGCAAGAATATACACAGCCATTTTTTGATCTTGTCAGCTAATTTGACAATATAGGATACAAAGAGTTTCACAGGGCTGCCGAGTATAGTCGTTTTAAAAATGTTTGTCCGTTTTCCACATTTGTGGCACTCATCACACTCGATCTCCATGCACTCATCACAGATAGTCTGACTTAGGAGTAAATGTGGAGTGACCTCTTTGGTTTCAGCGTTCGTGTAAGTTTCTATATCGTAGTACACAGTTATACAAGGGCTCTTTTTAGGCTTAGCATCTTTCATATAACATACATGCTTCACTCCATCCGGGATGAATTTCATCGCATTTATGTTTGAAATTCCCCCAATTATCCATCATGTGAAACATACCGCACTTACAAAATCCTCATTTTCCTGCAAGTGCCATTTGATTTATGGAGCTCAAAGCATTTATTATTGAAAAATGTACGTCTACACACATTACATTCCCTCTTCTCGGTTTCAACTACACGACTTTCACATTTGGGGTTTTTACACTGCGCACACACCATGTAGCAATCCTTACAATGTTTCACCATATCATCAGGAAACTCGAGACATCCCTTACACAAATCATGATGCCTTCCATATTTTCGACTTTTATCATAACTTGAGTAGAGAGACCTTATGTTACGGATGGGGAGATACGATGTTCCTGACAATCCTAAAATAAGTAGAGGTCTTGTACGATCTCTCACGCTGCTTTTGAAAACATACACAGTCGTACGACGATCATCCATTCCAAATACGACTATACGTGCATTCATTTCCTGCTCGGCCCTTCTCAGTTCTTCAGGACCCATATTACACTCAAACTCAAGCTTACAATCTGAAGCCAGTTTACGGGCACGCTGCACAACCGTGGGCAGCCAAATTTTTTGCGTCCAAGTATTTAGCACAGTGAACAAATGAGCTAAGATTATTGCTATAAAATCACAACCACGATCGATGTTTAAATGCTTTCCGTAAATAACCGGAGAATTGAAATTAAGAGTATAAGGTGTGGCACTATGACCCGCAACCCGGAATACTCTGTCAATATCTACCATGAAGTTGTCCATATTGAAGGATGTACCACTTTGAGAGGCTTGCATTATACGGCACAAGATATATTCTATGTTTACAACCACCAAACGTCTGAACGGTATTACCACCCAAAAATCGTCCCCCTCATCTGACCCGAACCTGAAGGATAACCTCGTCCGGACTTCACGTTCGTCGTGGTTCGACGCGTTGCAGTCCGTTGGTATACAGGGATCCAGGGTCAACCCTGACCATGTACCGATTTCTAGTCAGGGTAGGGGTGGGGGTAGCGGTGCGCACCAACTCGAATGTTATACCATCCTCCATAGTATGAGAAGCTTCTGTGGAGGAAGTACCCGGAACTGAACAATGGGGCATATTTGAGGAAGGTACTATTGTGGGGGTTGTGTCGTAAGACGTAGAGGGTTGGGGCTTTATAACTGGGGGTCTAAAACCGGAGCAATCCTGGCACGCTTTATACCTGGCGTGGAGGGCTCTTCATCATGCTTCCGTTTTGAATTGTCGCATGCTACAGGTGTCGCTGTAGAGGGTTCGTCAGCGGGGAAGGGTTCTGTAGCTGCACGGTCATTGGGTTCGTCTGTGATATCGATAATGGGGTGCTGTACATCGTCGTCATTCACGATTCTGTGGAAGAAGAAAACAAAATATAAGGAACAGCACTCAAAATTTGTAATATTTTGTAAATGACCCACTTAGGGGTGTGACGTGTTAGAGATGGAATCTGTAGAAAAATTCAGGTTCACAAGCCCCTCCACATGTATTATATCTGGCCCTACAGGATGTGGAAAAACTGTATTTATGCTTAAAATCATTAAAGATAAGGGGGAGATGTTCTCAAAATTTGTGCATAAAGTAATATGGTGCTATTCGACGTATCAGTCAGTGTTCAACGAGTACCAAGATGAAATTTTGTTCCACAAGGGTGTATATGACGTTAATTCGTTAAAAGGTAATGAGCATACAGTTATTGTAATTGACGATCTCATGTTGGAAATGGATAAAACGTTTGCCGAGACATTTACAGTGTTCTCACACCATCTTAACATAAGCGTATTCTTCATCTCAAAAATAGATACATGCGCGAAATATCGCTAAATACACAATATCTAGTCTTATTCGCACAATGTAGAGAAGTGTCACAAATTGGGGTATTAGCCAATCAAATGTTCCCGAATCAACGTAAGGAGTTTTTGGAGGTTTATAAAGAAGCCACAAGTCAGCGTTATGGATATTTGCTTTGTGACCTTCACCCGCGAAACACGTTTAGGGTGCTTCTAAGAACGAATATATTCCCAAGCGAACCTGAAACGGTGTATATTCCAGAATGACAAATAGGCTGAAGAAATATCGTGAATTAATAAAAATCTATCAACGATTGCCCCGGGCACTGCAACAGATGTTTGTTAAAAATATCGACTCCGACTTTTTAAAATGCATCTGTGAAATCTGTCTTAATGTTATAAAATGTAATGTGCCAATGAAACCCCCTCAGAAGGCTCGCTTACGTCGTTACAAGAACATAATACGAGCGCTCGCTCATAAAAGTCAAACTGTGGGTAAGAAAAAGCGAATTATTGTACAAAGAGGAGGATCATTCCTACCCATCTTATTTTCAGTTTTTCCTTTACTGACTAGATTAATATAATGAAGAAGGTGGTTGTGATTCCGCACGAGGTGTATGCTTCATTGCAAAGTTCAAAGATTCCAGACACGGCTCTAGAACCCCGTAAAAGTAGGCTTAAAAGAATGGAAAGCGAGTTGCTAGCCCTATTAAACAGTGAAAAGTCACCTGATGAGAAAAGGATCTTGTACCAAGAGGCTTTGCAGAAATTTCTTCATGAGTACGAAGATTATAAGAATCCGACAGAGCTCCCCGTGGTTATTAGGCACAGCGCGAGTAGGCTGAGCATGGCGACACAGGACCTGGCCCGACGTTAGAGATGACCAACCAAAGAAAACGGAACACAACACATCGAACATGTGTTAAAAAACAGTCTCCCACATACATTGAGGAATAAAGGCTTAAGTCTTTATAATCTATTGAGTGAGGACCCCATCATACAGTGGGCCGATACAGGCGAGGTCATTGTTGAAGGAACAAGGGTACAAGGATCCAATATCGTTGATATTGTTCATGATCTGGTGAGAAAGTGGGACAGACCCTCACCAACAGGATGGAAGCATATTAAAGCAAGACTACAACAAATAAATGTCCCCAAAACATTGATAGGTAATCTGAATAGGTTAAAAGACCTGGATCAAGTCTCGCATGTGTCACAACTGAGTACGCCATCGCCCCAGCAGCAGCGTCTCTGAAGAAGAGAAAGAAGAGAACAAACGGCCAACCTTATCCACGTGTCTCTAAAATACGCAAATGGCTAACATATTAAGTAAACGCTATTATGACATTTCTAACCCGCCTCCTATGGTGGCGTTAATAGACTGTACAGAGGTGTTTACGGAGTAGGGAAAAAAGATGTTGAGCGGTTTTTGCGGGAAGGATGCTTATACACTTCATAAACCGGTGAGAAAAAGGTTTAAAACGGCCAAGACAACCGCGGATTCGATTGACTCTATTTGGCAAGCGGATTTAACAGACATGCAAAGATATTCAGTGTATAATGACGGATACCGCTACATCCTATTCATAATAGATGTATTCTCTAGATATCTGTGGCTAATTCCCTGAAAAATAAATCGCCTGAAACAGTTGCTAAAGCGACCAAAACGTTGATGTTAAAAGAAGAAAGGGTTCCTGGCTATTTTTGTACGGATATGGGGAAAGAATTTATAGGTCGCGCTTTTCAGAACATGCTGACAGAGTTTAATATCAGTTACTACACTAGCAGTTCTATACATAAGGCCTCTTTAGCTGAAAGAGTTCAACGTACCATAAAGGAACGCATGCATCGCTATTTTACACATAAAAACATACAGATATATAAACGTTCTCGGGTCATTGGCATCATCATACAACCGTTCACACCACCGTACGATTGGCACAACACCTAACGAAGTTTTAGAAAGAGGTGCGCTGCCAGAGGTGAGAAGAGATGGAGCACCGCCACCACACTCTACACATTTCAAAATCAATGATTATGTAAGGCTATCACGTTCGGGAAATAAATTCGCGAAGGGATTTGAGCAAGGATGGACACGTGAGATTTTTAAAGTTCGTGCTATGAGACCTAAAGGTGAGAATGATGTATTACGTTGAAGATTTGAATGGGGAAGAGATCGCTGGAGGCTTTTACCGCGAGGAGTTGCAGAAAGTGACATTTAATTTAGGAAAAAGTGTGTTTAAAATTGAAAAAATTTTAGGCAGCAAAGGTTCAGGAAAGAGAAAAATGTACCTGGTGAAATGGCTGGGTTACCCAGAAAGCTTCAACACCTATATAAAAGCTGCTGCAATAATGAAGCTTAATTAGTATGCAACATGGCGCCTAGCCACTTCTATGTCACACTCCCGTCCTCTTCTTCTCTGTCTGTACATCCTAACAACACCCTCGCCAACTTTGTGACAGAACTCCACGGACCCATTGAATTGGAGCGTGATTCGTATGAGGTGGGTTTATGTGAACTCCAGTTAGTCTCCAAATTTTTAACTCTTGAAAATGAGCAAATCATATTTCTGATCCTTAGAAGAATCGATGAGTGCGAAAAATTAGGCATAACCTTAGACAATACTATGCGATCAGTCCTGTTCGGTGAGGAACAGTACTATAGCACAAATGTTCGCTAGGAATCGGCATTATGACAGCCATGGACATTGTGACGGGGTTAAACAAGAGTCTTGAAAAGTCGTACCTGACAAACGATTTACTTTTTGAAGTCGTAAACATAGACACGCCTGCATGCACATTGAAGTTAAAATCAACGCTTAGTAGAAATATTAAAGATAAAGAGCTGTTCACAATTGTGGCTGAGGGCCGATATAGCGCAGCTCTCCAAAGAGATACCTTTCACGAGGCACAGCATGACTGTCCAGCTTAATGTATCAATTGAAGATGGAGAAATTGGGTGAAAGCTCTCCACCCCAGACATGTGCTATATTTACAGCAATATCGTAGAGCACCAATTTGTTGGGGACACCCAGGCGCGCCTGCTGCGCATTGCACACATCCCCAACCATAGAGGGAAAAGTTTGAGCATTACATATGACAAGCCCCATTATGTGAATGTTGCGACTAATCTATTAACCACCATCTCGATATATATAAGAACGATTGAGGGAAAAAATTTCCAATTCGGTGATGGGAACTTAACAGTGAAACTACACTTTCGCCGTTTATAATGACCCGAAGGCCATTCACAGTCTATCTAGGAGTGAGATACCAGCGTGGGAGTGGACTTGGATCCATTTTTTCAGCCATAATACGCACCGCTGTCCCACTGTTGAAGAGGGGTGCTAGATACCCAGGGAGGAAGGCGTTACAAACAGGTTTCAACGCGGCACAAGGTATAATGGGTGGAACTAAATCTAAAGAAGCTCTAAAAAAACATTTAAAACGTACACGGGACGAAATCATCAAAGATGAAAAGAGAAAAATGCGTGGTGGCGGAAAGAAGAGATCTGCCAGGAAGAAGGGGTTACCATCACGTGGCGCTAAACGTAAAAGGAAATAAAAAAGAAGTGCTCTAAGCGTATGAAACCTATGGCTGATCATTTTTTTTAACTGATATAAGCTGAGGACACTACTCTCACGAGTCATAGGCTGATTACTAGTGGCGCGTTTCATCCATCCGTGTAGTTCACAATGCTGTAAATCGGAACTGTCCCTCTTTGATATGCCCCCCACTCAGGTCTCTATTGAGCATAGCGACTTTATTACAGTTAACCCATTAAACACAATTAGTTCGCCGAGTGCCCCTATAGAATTCGTGATACCCAGCTCAGGCCCTTACTTTTTTGACCCGAGCTGCATGCACATGTACGCTAAACTGCGTATAGCCCATTCTGATGGAACGGACTGCGATGATAGTTACTCTACGTACCCTGAAACCAACTTTTTACACTCCATATTCAGCCAGTGTGAGGTGTATTTAAATCAGGTTAACATCTCGGCAGGAACGGGGTATTATGACCTACGAGCCTATCTGGAAAATTTCCTCAACTTTTCAAAAGATGCGAAGGACACCTTTTTAACCGCCGAGGGATATTACCATACTAAAGATGAAAATGGTATAAAGGATAAATTTAAAAATTCTAAAAAAAGATATACGAATGTTTTGGACGTCTTCATACAGATTTCACACGCCAGGAGAAACGGCTTATGTACGGGGTGGATATGAAGTTGAAGCTTACCCGCAAGATTCCTGAGATCTGCATAAATCTGGTGTCTGATCAAGAAGAGGGAGCGAAACCCGTTGTGATTCACATAATGGAGGCGTATTTGCGTATACGCCGAGTGAAATTAAGTTCGCCAAAACAAATAGAGATTGAGAAAGACTTAATACACGCCACAGTAAAATGCCCAATTAACAGGGTACAGATCAAACTATACACGGTCCCCGCCGGGTTGGCTTCGAAGCAACCAGAAAACGTTGCCCTTGGAGTTCTACCTAAAAGGATATTAATTGGAATGTAGGACCACACCTCGACAAATGGAAAATATAAAAAGAGTACCTTTAAATTCGAGAATTTCGGCCTTAAAAATATAACCCTATACGTAAATGGCGTCGCTTTGGGAGGGACTATGACTGTTGATTACTCATTAGACGCTGTGTTCCCTCTCTGCGCGAGAGCTTATAGTAGTCTGGCTGATAATACAGGTGGCTGTGATGAGCTTGGGTTCGGTGTAACGCAGAAAGAATTTGTCGAAGAATTTAACATTTATTCATTGGATATTACGCCTGACTTGTCTGCTGGCGTAAATATGCACTTAAGTCCACAACAGAGTGGAAACATCTCAGTCAGGTTGGAATTTGCCAAGCGTATAGACGCGCCTATAAGTGTGCTAGTTTACCTCGAATCACAGGCACCAATAGAAGTTGATCGTTTCAGGAACGTGGTGACAGACTTTTAAAATGGACGCGAATACACTCCAGAGAGTAATGAAAAGTGACCGATTCACACGCTCAAATTTATCGGTGTGTTTGCGAAGAATGAAATATTGAAGTTGCCAACTACGAGAAACTGGTACGGGATTATCGTTAACACCGACACTGTGGGGGTGAGGGGATTCATTGGTTTGCAATCTATTTTAAAAATAGGGAAATAATGTACTATTTTGACTCACTCGGCTCTCAGCCGCTGTATTGTGTAAAGGTGTATATCTATATTGTGTAAAGGCCTATTTGTACCCGTTAAGACTTATTTAATGGACACTGGTTCCGCTTTGTACATGTTTTCTACCATTTAATAAATTAAATGAAAATAGTGTTTTGTTCTTAAACCCCCAAAAAAGTAGTTACATTAGTTCCCCGATGACCTGGCATTCTTTGGACCGGATGTGAGCCAATACCACGACCTTTGTGTTCAGATCGGTGGTTTGGTTGTAGGGTAAAGCATCCATATCAATTATTCCCCTTTCATCTAAACGAAAAGTAGCTATAACACGCTCAAGTTCCGCATCGGTCCTATAAATTAGGTAAAAATAAATTAGTTTCATCAAAGAGCTACAATAAGAGAAAATGCCACGAATTTTAAAAATTATAATAAAAAAGCAGATATCCTGACAGTTTTCGAAAGTATGATCGCTAAGACAACGTCTGCCAACAAAAGGTCTCGAACCTGGGCCCACAGACAATTCTTAAAAGTTTTTAATATTTCTAAAATCCTACTGCGGTGCTCTCTTTAAATTATCGAGAAAAGTATTATTAAAGCTCCACCATATATATATATATATATAATATATGCTGCAAATCTACAAGGAAGAAAAACGATTCCAAGGCCTTTCATTTATTCAGAGCTACACCTCGTCAGGGAATGCATTCATTCATTTCACGTGTTTAATTGTGAAATTCATCATATATATATATATATATATATATATATATATATATATATATTATATATATATATATATATACACACATATATATATATATATATATATATATATATATATATATATATGCCGAAATAACCACGAAGGAAACAGCATAATTAATAGCAAGTGCACTAATTTACAGCTCAAAAGGAAGATTAGCTGGGTGTGCTAAGACATCTCAGAGAATAATTAACAGCGAGTACACTAATTTACAGCTCAAGAGTAAGATTAGCTGGGTGTGCTATGCTCTGTCTGCCTGCAACGGGTCTCGAACCCGCAGACAATTCTTAATAGTTTTAATATTTCTAAAATCTTACCTGTACAACTTTCTGTAAATTTTTAAATTATCAAGAAATGTGCAAATAAAACACCATATATATATATATATATGCCAAAATAACCACGAAGGAAACAGAATAATTAATAGCAAATGCACTAATTTACTGCTCAAAAGGAAGATTAGCTGGGTGTTCTAAGGCATCTCAGAGACTAATTAAAAGCGAGTACGCTAATTTTACAGCTCAAAAGTAAGATTAGCTGGGTGTGCTATGCTCCGTCTACCTGCAACGGATCTCGAACCCGCAGACAATTCTTAATAGTTTTGGTAATTTTAAAATCCTACCTGTACAACTTTCTGTAAATTTTTAAATTATCAAGAAATGTGCAAATAAAACTCCATATACATGGCCATTCAAAAAAGACGCAACACTTTAAATTGCTTATATTTCGTAATATTGTTAACATACAGGAGTGATTTTTGTATTAGTTTACAGCGTACAATTGGGAGTTTTTATTTAATGAAAAACATGTTCAATGTGTGAACCACCAGCATCCAAAACCATTTACAGTCGACGATGAAAGTTGGCAAGTACTCTGCGTAGAACGTCATGAGTGATTGTGCTGACAACATATGAAATTTCCTCTTGCAGCTCACTAATTGTGAGAGGATTGTTTCTGTAAACATTATCTTTCAGATATCACCATAAAAAATAATCATATGGGTTGAGATCCGGAGAATATGGTGGCCAAGACCATCCACAGGCAAAACGTTCAGGGAAGCAATTCGAGATGACACGATCATCAAAATATTCATTTAAGGCTACAAGAGTCGTTCGCCTAGCACCTTAGGCTACTAGGCCTAAGCGGTAACAAAACTCCCAGGTGTACGCTGTAAATTAATACAAAAATCATTCCTGTACGTTAACACTATTATGAAATATAAGCAATTTAAACTGTTGCGTCTTGTTTGAATGGCCCTGTATATATATATATATATATATATATATATATATATATATACCGAAATAACCACGAAGGAAACAGATAATAAAAATATTTTTCAAAACGCAATTATTGTGGCCTTTTATAATTTAACGCCGATTGAAACGTTATTATATAGGCCGAGAATAAAGCACAAACTATTTTCAAATCGCATTTATTATGGCATTTATAAGTTAACACTGAATGAACCGCAGAATATAATCACAAATTAACTACTTACATTTTAATATCGTCTTCATTGAACGGTTCTTGTATTTCGTCACAATTTTCTGAAACAACTTGCGTAGATGGAAGTTCATTCTGTTCCACCGCGTTGAAAAGGTGGAGCCCAGCTGATGGGTATAAATCTTGATCTTCAAACAAATCGGGAGAAATGTAGAGCGATAACTGACTCATAGTGTATATTTGAAAAGCACTAAGCGAAAAAACCATAAGAACTGAGGCTCTGAGATGAACTGACCATTTTTATAAAGGGGGCTTGTGACCAACCCAAAACACACGATTCGTGAGCTTCCTATTGGATATCAGTGAATTATGGGCGGAACTTAACGCGTTGACCTGCACAGCAGCCAAACAGAGGTCCTGGGCTCCGCCCACAGGGGTGTGATTGGCTGTTCCCTGAAATCTGGGACGTGTCAAATATCCCCATTCGTAGAGAGAGAGAGAAACGCTTTGTTTTTTGATCTTGTATTCGACAGAGAGAGAGAGAGAGAGAGAGAGAGAGAGAGAGAGAGAGAGAGATAGCGAGAGAGAGGGTGAGAGAGAGAGAGATAGCGAGAGGGAGGAGCATACAAATTTGTAAGAAAAACTACCAATGAAGAAAAAATATCTGGGCGCGAAGTTCTTCAGTCCTTCGAGACATTTCCTTCCATCTGTAAAAGTATATTGTATCGCAGAATTCTTATCCAATACAATAAATAAATTTTACAAAAAAATAATCAACGCCTCATCATGTGACCTTTCAGAGGAAAATGAAGACACGTGTGGGTGAAAATAGAGCGAATTATGGTACCCCTCTAAATTAGCTTCGTAAAATTTATTATGCCCTGTAGATTAAATCGTCTGGAACTGGAAATGGTTTTTAAAAAAAATATCACCTTATCAGGCAACTTTTCACAAAGACTCGTTTAATTATCGCTATTTAAAACTCGACCTTCTCATGGCTCGTATAATTAATGACCTGATGCTGAGAGTCATATAATTTAATGGTGCATGCCTTATCTCGAATCTTGGAAACCAGAGAAACGGCAATAAAGAATTAGATAAACAATATATATATATATATATATATATATATATATATATATATATGTATATATATAATATATATATGAATAAAACCACGAAGGAGAGGAAACACAGAGTGGTGCTCAAGCGCTTTCGTCTAATGACATCCTCAGGAACACTGAAGTAAATAAAGAGTTCAAGACTATATATAGGTTACAAAAAAAAAAAATATATATATAAGCACACCGGACAAAAAATTAGTCACCCCTCTCAGAATGTACCTAATAACGTGTGACGGCGCCTCTGGCCTTGATAACCGCACGAATCCGACGAGGCAGAGACTCTACGAGGTTGTGCATGTACTGAACATCGATTTGCTGCCACTCGTTCATCAGCCGGTCCCGAAGTTCCGCCAGAGTCCGTGGGTGTCTATTCCTGCGCTTCACTTTCTGTTTCCAGCCTGAACAACACCTTCGACGCATTCAGGATTAAAGGCTTCATTGGACCTGCGATGTACTCGTCGCCTCCCATCATTGGAGAACAAACAAAAACGGGACTCATCGGACCAAATTACACGTTTCCAATCTGCCGCAGTCCAGTTTTTGTGCCTCTGAGCCCATTTATAACGTGCCAATTTGTGACTTGCTGTTAACAGCGGACTCTTCCGTGGTACCCTGCTCCAGATGTCCATCGCATGCAGTTCTCGTCGCAATGTCCGTTCGGAAATTGGTCGCTGGAGAACCTCAATGGTTTCTTGGAGCAATTGTTCTCTGGTTTGAAAACGATTTGCAGTTACTAGACGAGAAACATGGCGGCGGCCCCTATTGTCGAGAATTGTTTTCCGGCCACAGTTACGCCGTCGATTGTCAGTTGATTGCGAACTACACCAATCTTTGTAAACTCGCTGGACAGTACGCGTTGACACACCAACAAATTGGGCTACTTCAGACATTTTGTGTCCGTGGGTTCTGCCAAACACGATGGCTCCTTTTTGCCACTGAGTAACGTCTGCCTCACGACCCATTTTGCAGACTATATCCAACACACACTTTGTTCTTCACCACCTCACGAAACAGATCTGATCCTGTGTGCTACGTCACCGCTACTTTCACTTACCAATGCTACATCAGCGCCCTCTGTGTGACCTTGAACTTCCTACTATCGGTGCTATTAGGGGTGACTAATTTTTTGTCCGGTGGCTTATGTAATAACTATAAAAATAAAAATTATGGGAGGAGCATACAAATTTGTAAAAAAACTACCAATTTTAGCACTTTGCCCGAATTCAACACAAAATCAAATGGATTGTTTACAACCAATTTTATAGATAATGCCTGAATGATATATAGGTCACAAAAAAAAAAACTAAAAATAAATTGAAAAATAAAAATTGTAAGAGGAGCATACAAATTTATAAGGGAAAATTACCAAAGTTTTAGCACTCTGCCCTTCCTGTCTAAGTCCGTTCTGAGCGAATTAAAAACAACAGGATCGAGTTGAAAAAGACCTCTGCTCATGTTAAAGTCATTTGTAATTTGGATAATAGCAGACTCAAGAATATTTCTATTAATAATGTTGCTAGAGTGAAACAAAACTGAAGCATTATTCCAATCAATACGATGGGATAACTCTGACAAATGGACAAAAAGGGCACTGGACGACTGTCCCGTTCTAACGGAATATTGATGCTGTTTTACACGCGTGTGCAATTCCTTTCCCGTCTGACCAATGTAAAAGGAAACACATTGTTTACAACCAATTTTATAGATAATGCCTGAATTATTGGTAGGGCTATTTTTTACTATTATATTTTTCACAATATTGTTATATGAAAATACTGCATTAATATCCAAAAGTTTAAGTACATTAGCAATGCCTAAAAAGCACTGGAAAAATGGTAGTACTAAAATAATCTTTGACAAAGTGTAAGTGTTATTATTCACCCGATAGAAGGTTCGTTTTGCCTTGTTAACCCTTTATCGCCGAACTTTTTGCGTAGGGTTGAGTCTAAATGCGTGTATTTGAAACGTTACGTATTCGAAGTACAGTGCGGTAAAGGGTTAAGACAAGATTCCATAAACGCAGGTGGGTAGCACAGATCACTTCTAATACCGTTGATTTTTTCCAATTCGGCATAGATGTATTCCGGATTGGCGATCCTAAGAGCGCGGAGAAATATTGAAGAACCCGCAGGATGACGTCATCAAATCACTCAATAGTGGCTTGAAACGCATTCTCAAAGTTCATAAGGACTTAATTCCACTTTTCATGTCCAATTCACCTTCTCTTCCCTACCTTTACGGTCTTATTAAAACCCAAAATCCTGGCAACCCTATGCGCCCTATTATTACCTCGGTGGGCTCTATTACCTATAAACTCTCCAAATGGCTTGTCAAAGTCTTGTCCCCCATTCTCGGAACTATCTCTGATTCACATGTAAAAAATTCCATGGATCTTACTGAAAAATTGAATAAATGCACGTACTGAAACCAACGATAGATTGATCAGTTTTGACGTTTGTTCATTGTTTACAAAAGTACCGATTGATGATATGCTTGACTTTCTCGCCCGAGAATTACATAAGTACGACCTGGCACTACCTGCACATATCGTTTTGGAACTTATTAAGCTTTGCGTCAAACAATGTAAATTTACTTTCAATAGCGAGTATTATCAACAGGTTTTTGTGATGGCCATAGCAACCCCTTGTCGCCCCTCCTCTCCAATATTTATATGGAGTTTTTCGAAATTACTTACATTCCGAGAATCCTGGGTGTTGACATCCCATGGTTGTGGTACGTCAACGATATTTTGTGTATCTGGCCCATGAATCGTGACCTGAATGACTTTCTCCTTCAGTTAAATGATCAAGTCCCCTCCATTAAGTTTACTTTAGAAGTGGAACAAGACATCTCAATCCCGTTTTAGGATATGCGTGTACATAGGGAAAGCCCAG
>JAJOZX010001415.1:432500-505000 GCA_023014485.1 Bathynomus jamesi
ATATATATATATATATATAGTGTGTGTGTGTGTGTGTGTGTGTGTGTATATTATATATATATATATATAGTCAGGAGATATATAGTCAGGAGGACTGGCAACTGGCATAGCACTCAAGCTATCTAATGTGAGCCATTGCGCTAATTCCCGAATTATTATTACGAGCACCATCATGAGTCGAACCCCCGACCTCAGTGTCTTCACTTCGTTTATTGGGAGACGTTGTTATATACCCACTGAGCCACGGGCGCTATCATATACGCATATATATATATATATATATATATATATACACCAGGTGTCCCCCAAAATGCCCCTTTTCATAAATAAATGTTCTAAACCAAAAAAATTAATCTAGACGCAAAGGCAAACGCAATAGGTACGTAAAACATAGAAATTTATTAACCTTAGTTAAACAATGTGTTCAGTGTAATCGCCATTTTTTTAACACAATATCCAACCTTACACAAACGTTTGCCATTATTTTTGGAAATAGCTCAGCTGGGATGTTGTTAATTTCCTCATGGACTTTTGGTCTCTAGGTCTTCAAGTGTCTTAGGTTTGGTAGAATAGATCTTGTCTTTTATGTAACCCCACAAAAAGAGGTTAGGGGGTGTGAGGTCAGGTGAGTATGGGGACCATTTTACTGGCTCATGAAGGGAATTTAGTCGCCCTGAAAAATGCTTATACCAAAAGTTGCGAGTCTTACAAACAGTGTGTGGAGGTGCTCCATCCTGCTGAAGACTAAAGACCTAGCTTTCCTGAAAGAGTATAACCTATTAGTAGCAGTGTCGTCTTTTCCTAATTTCATAGAAATTAGGAAAAGTTTTGCTTCAAGTATGAAACGGTGAAAAAACTGTTTTAATAAACAATATTTATTAGTTATTAAGTAATAAAAACTTACAAATGTATAGGTATATGTGGAAAAAAAAACCAAAATGTTTCCTTTCTGAAGAAGAAACCACAATAATAAAATATACGAGTACATCCAGTGTAAAATAACTGGCAAATAAAAATATGGACATTTTTTGGAACACCTTCTCTCTCTCTCTCTCTCTCTCTCTCTCTCTCTCTCTCTCTCTCTCTCTCTCTCTCTCTATATATATATATATATATATATATATATATTTCGAAATATTGTAACTTAAAGAGAAACTCGATGTAATTGGCACTTATGTATAAGTTAATAAAACCAATTCTCAAGCTTGTGAATATGTTCTTAACAGATGATTGATGACACAATCTGTATCCTTACGCCTATACTGGAAATGTCCGTGATTGAAACTGAAGTTTCGCTCTTTAGAATGATTGGTGCAATCTGCATCTCGTGATGTCACTACATTATCTAATTATGTCATTCTTGGGATGGACCGCTGAAATGGCCACCATCTGACAGATGATAGAACGGAGAAATAATTAAGAAATAAGTAAATTAAATTAAAAAAATTGCTATCCGAAATGTGAAACCACAGCTGCACTTTAAATCTTTGATGCCTCCTTTTTTTAAGATTTAACGGTATAAAATTTTAGTATGCCTTCTGGAACGTGTACTCAGACCTTCATTCCAGCACGGGAATCAATTATTTGCCTTCAGATGTCGGACTCCTTCGACTGTATGTTGTATCGGGTTTGAGATTTTTTTTTTTTTTTCTTAAAGCATAACGTTCACAAATTTTGTCACAGGGGAAACTCATCCTCTTTGATCCATACATTCCATATTCATTTCGTTTCGGAACTTGGGATGCATATTTGATATCGTATAAATTCATCGGTCTACGATATTTCGCTAACGTGATATAGACAACAGTTAGGTGGGTTCACTTATATTTGAAATATCCTGTGTTTTCAAAAAATTCAGACCTTCATAGATACTCGTACTTTTGGCGCAGCATCTTGTCTTAAAGGATATATATATATATATATATATATATATATATATATATATATATATATATAAATAAGAGAAAACCGCAATAGAAGGTGAGGACAAGAATTGCTTTACTTTCTCGCGTGCCAGGTAGGAACATAATAATAATGATGGGGTTGTTTAACGTCCGTCGCAACATCTAAGGTCAAATGACGGAGGGGGTCTACAGCTTTACATGGGATCGGAACCATGGGTCGCTACATAGTCTTTTCGCAGAGGACGGTCTCCCATCCAAATGCTATCCGACCCAATGTCGCTTAACTTCGCTGATCTGATCAATGGGAACGACATTGGCTACGACGTAGCCGGCCAGGTAGGCGGCGCTGTTGGATTGTAGTTACTTACAGCTTCTAATCATATGTGTGTGTGTGTATACTCTCATTTATTCAATTTCATCGTTGGTTACGAGGCCACACCTTAATTTTGAGAGGTATAAACCCAAATAAAATCCAGTGCGGGTCAATATGGTATACCTTCGTTATTTAATTAAGGTGCATTTCAGATACTGTACAAAACAAGAAAGTTGAAGAAATAATTTCATATATCGCATTCTACGTTAAGACAGCTGTAGGTCCAAGGTGGAGGCGACGAGTGTGACCTCCGCCCGAAAGAACAATTCGGGCGGAAGCGGAAACCACGGTTAACCAGGGTATATGAGTTTTATACTTTATATTAAATATACGCTTAACCCGTTTAAAATCGTGAGTTGATCTGTCGTTTCTTAATGATTCCGGGGCGCTGATTCCAAAAGTGATATTGGTTTTGCTCTATCATCAACCGTTTCAAAAATATAGGTTATCACACTTTTCATATGGCAAAGTATATAAAGAAGGCTAACATAAATATTTTCTGAAAATAAAAACAATATTGGAAATTAATGTTTATTGAGCCGAAATTGTTTGACAAACCCAAAATGGTGCAAAGGATATAATATATATCATGAGGAGGACAGATAAGAGAATAACAAGCCTCGTTATGCAGTGTGCGTTCCTTAAAAATGCACTGAAGAACGCGACTTCCGCGTATGAACATTCTTATCCTTTCTGATCAGCGACCATAGTCTCCCATCATGGAAGCATCCCAATGGCCCTGGTACCTTTTCTCCATCGTTTGAATATCTTGATGGAATCTTTCGCCATGTTCTTCACTCACATCGTCCAGGTTATCACGAAAAAGGTCTAGATGTGAATGCAGATAGTGTAATTTTAAAGACATACGGCACCCCATTTTGCCATAGCACTTAATCAAGTTTGACACTAACTCCTTATAGTTTGGTGCTTTATGGTTGCCTAAAACCCCACGAACCACATCACGGAAAGCGCACCAAGCCTCTTTTTCGATCGGAGTCATCTTGGCTTCAAGGTTCTTTGAATTCAACAGCGCCTTGACTTGTGGTCCTACAAAGATGCCAGCCTTGACTTTGGCCTCAGAGAGTTTAGGGAACATGACCCGAATCTGTTGGAAAACTTCCCCTCCAAAATCTAACGCAGAACTATGTCAGGCTTCACAAGAGGTTCCCTGAGTACATTGTACTTTCCTGGTTGCAGTCCTTCACGTGGAGGCCACTGAACTGTTTTATAGTGCTCAGTTGAAGCCCTGCTATCATACAGGCAAAGAAAACATGAATATTTAGTAAACCCTCCTTGTAAACCTAACAGGAAACCAATCATTTTGAAATCACCACACACGTCCCAGTTATATTGTTCATACCTGATTTGAGTGAGCAGTTGTTTGACATTTTCATAGTCCTCTTTCATTTGAACAGAATGTGCAACTGGTATAGATGGATATTTGTTCCCATTGTGGAGTAGAACAGCTTTTCAACTCCGAGTTGAACTGTCAATAAACAGGCGCCACTCTGAGGGTATATGCGTTAACCCAATGGCTGTGAATAGACCATTAACCTCGCTGCAATAACAGAGAGAGCCATTGACATTGTAGAACCTTGCAAACTCTTCATGCCGCTTTCGGTATACAGTGCTCTTGCAGTCTTCTCCAAGCAAATTCCACTCTTTGAGTCTGGAGGTCAGAAGCTCAGACCCTGATTTCGTCAGACCCAAATCTCTAATTAAGTCGTCCAATTCCCTCTGATTTGGAAAGTGAGGGTTTGTACTGAAAGTTACTGTATATTCTCCATCATGACTGTCCTCACCAGCCGACATCTCAGATGAGCTAGCTGCTTCCTCATTTTCAACCTGCAAAGCAAAGAAACAAAATATAGGCATAGCTATATATGTAGAAGAGCATCAGCACTCAGAAAAATCGACACCTAATGACCCACAGTCTGTAAATACAGAAGGTAAAGTAATGGATAGATACCTGTTCTGGTGGACATGGTATTGGAAGGCCTTCGCCATGTGGTACAGCAGCTATGGACGACGCTATGCTTGGATAGTGAAGAGTCTGCCTTCCTTTAACTTTCCTGTACTTAGAAACATCTACCATGCAGTAGTAGCAATCGTCATGGTGGCTCTTTGGTTCTCTCCATATTCTGGGTACCGCAAAGGGCATTGCCTTGCGTACTCCCCGAAGCCACCCTTCAAGTGTGGAGCGGCAGCTTCCACAGATCACATGGGATGCCTAGGGCTTATCTTGGTCACCCATAGGCATACCAAAATAGAGCCGATACGCGATCCAGAATTTGGTGCCTTTCACAATCTTGTGCGATACTTGCTTGGGGCCTATGTAATACCCACAAACGTAGCAGAATATATCTGGCGAGTGTTTACAAGCTCTAGTTGCCATTCTCTTTACTAAACTGTACTACATTAATCATAACCTGCAGATATAGAGAGAAGAGTTATTAAGCCTGCAACAGATTATAGATTCCAGAAAAAAGATGTATTCACAACACTGAAATAATGTTCGCAATAAAAAAGGATCGATAACACTCAAATCGTCAGCGTAGAGAAGCACAGAAACACAGTACTTCAGTGCTGGTAACCATCAGACAAACAACCTGCTTTCTTTGTGTGCTCACATTTACTGACTTCTCAGACTCTGCGCTCTTCTTTATATAGCACAGTGGAAGTTTCGGGCAATTTCTAGAGCAAGAAACTGTCAACGAACATCCGGATTGTTCTCAACAATTCCTGATTATTCTGATATTGCTGCGCCCATAATAACATTATACTGGTAAAACATGAAAAATGGATTATCTCTGAAACCATTGATGATACACACAAACCAAGGCCAGATTTGGACTCAGCGCCCACAAATGCATATAAAAACATAAAAAATTCTATATAAACAGAATCAGTGTTACACAGTGTAATCGTCAAAGTCGTAACAAAGACATGATTCAATTTACACTATCGAAACTTATAGTTGCTACCTTCGTTATTCCACTGAAATAAATCCTTACACGAAGTCCGTTTCAGTTAGCAGTCTGCTTACCAATTATATTATACATTCAAGATAGTAACTCTCACGAGGCCCAATAAAATGAGATATTTATTGATTGTCTGGATTCATATAATCTGAAAATACTTTTGTACGGTTTAAAGCTATAAATCATAGATAAATTAAAGATGAAACTGCCGAACACGGCACTAATATATATATACATATATATACTGTATATTATATCTACTATATAAAAGCAAGTTGTGTGTGATTATGTCTGTCCGTTTGTTAACTTTTGAGTCTCTGAAAAGGGCTGAATTGGATGGTTAGTTGGTTAGTTGGTTGGTTGGTAAGTGGGGGACGCAGGCCCCCCCCAATTACTGTCGGTTCAATTATTTGGTCAATAAAACTATAGAAAAGAACGTAGCCATCAAAATCTTGAGCTTCACATTGTGTCAAGATTCGTGAAGCTTATAATTTTCATAACTATAGGTTTAACGAACATACCACGACTAAACCTAGCCAATTGTCAAGGGGCAATTACCATTTGCGGAGTATAACATGACGATTATCTAGCATATAAGCCAACAGTGCGGTCAAAAACAGCTAGTATAGAGAGAGAGAGAGAGAGAGAGAGAGAGAGAGAGAGAAGAGAGAGAGAGGCCTGTAGCGTAAGATTCTATAATAATGTAATTAGATTAATTAAATTAATTAATAATTAATGTCATTAATAATAGAATGTGATTGAAGGTTTCGTTGATTTTCCTTTTCATTTACTAAACGAGTAAATGATATAATCACGGTCATTCGTTATAATGCTTGAAATGAATGTGCAATTACATATGCTGATTGAATTATCGAAAATAAATGTTAATTGTGTTGAAGGACAAATGCCGGTATATACGAGATGTTTGAATGATAACTTCAATATATAATAACGCGCGAGCAGATTTAATCATTATGGTTGAAGAGGAACAACGCAAGGGCGTAGAGCAGCGGTGTCCAATACGTTCGCCACGCGCCACATGTGACGAATAGGCTATTGCGTTGTGGCGATATTATTAATATTTTTTTGTAATATTTATCTTTAATATTAATAATAAATAATTTGAAATGTCGTTTGTAATATATTTTTTAATCCATTTTTATGATGTGGCGAATAAGAAAAATAGAAAACCATACGTATGGCTAGCATGGAATTTCTATTGGACACTGCTGGCGTAGAGAGTCCTCGGATTAAGTCTGGCATCCCAAATAGCCACAGCTTAACTGAGGGTCGAAAAACCTGCAAAAACGTTCGACTCAAGGTCCGATGTGACGTTATCTTCATCGCGGCTGTACCGATAAACAAAGAAAGCCTTGTGTGAAGTGGCGAAGTTGGCATGATGGAACAATGGGCTTCTTGTGAAAGCAGGAGTCGCTGCAGAAGTGCTGACGCGTGTCACTGAGGAAGAAAACTGCTAGTACAAATATACAGAGTGTTTCATAACATGTGGGACGCACTTTGAGGATGGTTTCAGGACCTGAAAACAATGAAAAAAGTTTATATAAACATGTGCCCGAAATCGCTTTGTTTCCGAGTTACAGGCCGTTTTGTGTTCCAACAATTCTTTCCGAAAACTCTTTAAACACTGCTTGCTGACAACGTTTGTGAGTGTGTACGAGACTTATTTCATGTATGGCCTTGCCAATTGTAATGTTTCGTACACTCTATGACATGTTTCAATATCGATGAGTGTAGAGCCATCAGTCAGTCAGAGGTGAATCGCGGTTTCACTGTTCGTGTTCGTAATTTTTTACGGTGAATAAGTGCAGTCCAGTGAAAAAAAAATCTTAAAAGTTTTTGTGCTATTCATTGATAGTGTGCATTTGAAGTGAGAATGGAGGTTTATTCAAACAGAGAAATGGCAGACATGCATCTCATGTATGGACTTGCCGAGTGTAATGCGGCCGCAGCAAGACGTCTGTATGCAGGAAGGTTTCCGAATCGCCGTCTGCCAGATAAGAAGACCTTTCAGACAATAGACGAACGTCTTGGTGATACAGGATCATTCAACAAGCGAGTTTCAGATGGTGGTAGACCAATCAGCGCCAGAACTGTTAAGCTGGAGGAGCGGGTCCTGAATCGCGTGGAGGAACATCCTGGTGTCAGCACCCAAAGGATAGCAGCAGCAGAGGGTGTAAGATACAACCGTGTGGAGAATTTTACGGGAACAACTGCTTTATCCATATCACATTCAGAGAGTACAAGGCCTTACTGAAGCTGATTTCCCACCAGGAGAGGCTTTTTGTACTTGGTTCCTTCAATAGTGTGCTCGCGATCCTCTTTTTCTATCCTCCGTGTTGTTTTTTGATGAGGCTGCCTTCTCAAGAAATGGCGTGATCAATTTTCACAACACTCATCACTGGGCAGAAGAGAATCCGCATGCCATCATCCAGTCAAGGCACCAACAACAATTTAGTATCAAAGTATGGGCAGGACTTATTGCCGACAACTTAATCGGTCCTTTTGTTTTGCGTGGAAGATTAACAGGAGAATCCTATTCCAATTTTTTAAGGAATGATTTAAGCGATTTACTAGATGAAGTTCCTCTTGGTGTCCGACGTCGTATGTGGTTTATGCATGACGGCGCTCCGCCTCATTTTAGTCGAGTAGTCAGAGACTATTTGGATGACCATTTCCCTGATAAATGGATAGGCCGTGGAGGACCCATTGCGTGGCCTGCTCGCTCCCCGGACCTGAATCCACTCGATTTTTACCTGTGGGGTCACCTGAAATCCATCGTTTACGTGACACCCATTGACAACGTTGAAATGCTTCGCCAACGTGTAGAACAAGGATGCCAGAAAATCCGAGCAATACCTGGAATGTTTGAACGCGTCAGATAGTCTATGACGAGGCGTGTTCAGGCGTGTATTCAAACGCAAGGCGGTCATTTTAAGCACTTCCTTTAAAGGTAAGGCGGATACTTGCTGGAACACATACGGGGCTGTAACTCGGAAACAAAGCGAGTTCGGGCATATATTTATATAAACTTTTTTCATTGTTTTCAGGTCCTGAATCCATCCTGAAAGTGCGTCCCACATGTTATGAACACCTTGTATATATATATATATATATAATATATAATATATATATATATATAATATATTATATATATATATATATATGTGTGTGTGTGTGTGTGTGTATGTGTAAAAGGAGGCTCTTTCTTTACCTTTCACTAATTATTATTATAACCTCTTATACTCAGGAAGGCCTACTGAAGGTTTAGGGTTGGCTTAGTTCTTACTCGTACTTTATTAAGCTTTCGCAGTGTTACCGATGTAAAATTTCTATTCACTGACATTCGCGTGTCAAATTAACCCAAAAGTGGAAAAAATCATACTAAATTTGATAAAGGGTAATTGGCATTTTGACTGTCATACTTACAAACATTTGATTTGGGACAGAAGAAGAAGGGAACTATCATTTCGGCTGAAATCTACAGGGTGTTCGAAAAGTCCCGTCACCCCCTACAAAATGTACATATTGTAATGCCAATTTTATTTTTGTGTGATTAATTGTATTTATATGTGGTAGGTGTAATTTAAGAAACAAGTCACTAGCAACAATTACTTTAATTACAGTAAATACAGTTACTAATTACAGTTACTATTCAAGAATATCTGTGTATGCACCATCATTTTCGTAACAAAGAATTATGCGCCTCCATGAGCGTTGAGAATCGACGCAGCAGTGCTGGAGTGATTGCACCAAATGCAGCTCGAACAGCGTGTTTGAAATCCTCTCTTGAGCGGTAACGCACCCGGGATACGTTCTGCTTGATGAAACCCCATAACGCATTGTCACAAGAAGACAGATCTGGACTTCTGGGCGGCCACTCAAGAGGGGCAGGTAAATGTTGCGAGCCACGACCGATCCATTTGTCTCTGAACACTTCGTTGAGGAATTCCCTCACATTAATGGCAAAATGAGCCGGAGCCCAGTCTTCTTGAAACCACACCCGACCAAGCTGCCCTAAACGTTCGAGCTCATGCACAAACAGTCCCTTCACATGTTGAGGTAGGTAGTTTGGTTGACAGGACCCTCAAAAAAATATGGACTGAACAAGTTCCTGGCAGACACTGCAGCCCATATCATCAAGTGCGATGGATGGTGTTCCAGTTCCTCAAAGAAATGTGGATTTTCCTTGCTCCAGAAGTAAGCATTTCTCATTTTGGCGCTACGGTAAATTGCACACTCGTCAGGAAAAATCACTGTTCCACGTGTAGGAATTGGAAAAACGGTCAAAAACCGTTCACAGGCTTCATATCGTTTCTGCATGTCTGTATCGCTTAATTCATTAACAAATGACGGACGGTATGGTTTCATGCTGAGATCTATTGTCATATGATCTCTCATTGTGGACATATGGACTGCAAGTTTTTGTGATCGTTTCCGAAGTGATTTTTCAGTGAACGAGGCACCAATGCAATCACACCTTCATATTGTTCTGCTCGCGTAGTTGGTCTTCCCGACCGTGGTCTGTCCTTGATGGAGCCAGTTTCAAACAGCTTTTTCAACCAGTGTAATACCGCCTTGTTTGGTGGTGCAGCCTCATTGAATCTTGTGTTGAAATCATTCTGGATATAATGCATCGTTTTGCCAGTATGTGACCTTTCATGAGCCATATGCTCATCACTATCCTTTCCCCCAGAGTGTAAGTGGACTGGTCTGCCTTGTTCACACAACTCTAATACCTGGAAAAGAAAAAAATGTCAATGAATCACATATAAATTCAATTAATCACACAAAAATAAAATTGATATTATAATATGTACATTTTGCAGGGGATGACGGGACTTTTCGAACACCTTGTACAATACCGCTGTGGTAATCAGAGAAAGATAGGAATAAATATCGTCGCTTAATTCTATTTATTACTATTGAATTCCTTTTGTCAACAATCTAAACAATAAATTACAATATTTCATTGAGCATAGAAACTGGTGAATTTACAATTCTTTCTTAAGAATAGGTTTGCTTATTCGGTTCCGAGTGATAGGCCTATTGTATCTCGGGCAGTGGTTCCCATCCTAGGGGTAAATTACGTTAGTGTGGTAATGACAACTATTTTGTATGGTAATGACATGCGATCCAGAAGTTATAAAAAATAATATCTAATGGTTGGCGTAATGGAGCTGGATTAGAAATGAGTTTTGGGTAACCATTAGTGGCACCAATTAATCGGCATCGGCAGAATCGGACATTTATGAGGCATCAGTATCGGCCAAATTTGTCCGATTTTCTCACCGATTCTTTGAAATTTGAAATTTTCATTACAAAACCAAAACTATACTTATAGAAAATTGAACAGACAAAAGCACTATTTATAATAATTTATACTAATTTCAAAGTGTAATTATAAAAAAAATTTATACATTCAGGAAAAAGCCAAAGCTTAATCAGTTAAGTTGACCATAAATTTATATTTTCTTTAACTAACTAGTCTCTAAATATTATAAACTATTGTAATCTACTCCATACGAGGTGTGTTCAAAAAGTTCCCGAACTGGTTATGCTGCGCGCGCATCATGCATGTTGTAGTGTGACTCAGTCTGTGCCCAAAGACGGTTACCGCTTGTTGATATCGTATTTTGTTCTTTCGATATTTACTGTTTTGTAAAGTAATTTTGTGTGTTTTGTCGCATTTTGTGCATTCGAATAATGGCTACTGTTGAAGAACAACGTGTGTGCATAAAATTTTGCGTTAAGCTGGACAAGACTGCTTCTGAAACCCATGCCATGCTAAACACAGCATTTGGGAATGACGCCTTAAGTCGAACAACCACTTTTGAGTGGCACAAGCGCACAACACTGTTGCTTGTGTTCATGAAATGATTCGAGGGAACCGTAAACTGACAGTCAGGGAAGTCGCAGACGAAACGGACATTTCGATAGGATCATGCCACACGATACTCAGAGAGAATTTGGCGATGCGTCATGTGTCAGCCAAATTTGTGCCACGGCTCTTGCCTGCCGCGCAGAAAGAGCAACGTATTTTTGTGTCTCAAGACCTTGAACGTCCCAATCTTGATGAAAATTTTCTCAAAAACATTGTTACGGGTGATGAGACGTGGGTGTACGGGTATGACGTTGAAACAAAAGAGCAGTCATCGCAATGGAAATGCGCGACAGTAGCCATTATTCAAATGTACACAATATATATATATATATATATATATATATATATATATATATATATATATATATTGCAAATAACAACAGTCAATAGAGATTTGAAAGAAAATCTTTTATACTAAAATGGCTTCTCTAAAAGCAAAATTGGTTACATGTAGAGTAAATCTCCAAGGATTTAATGTCTATGATAAATTATTTCTTCAAAAATAATTAATTAATAAAATTAAGAACACAAAGATAAATCACAATTCGAAACCAAATTACGAACTTTCATTAGAGAGTGATCGAATGTTCGACTGCGTTCCTCTCTTGTGACAAAGGACGCAAACTTCTTCCGACTCTCGAGTTTTATACCCAAGAAATCAGAAGAAAACAACGAGAGAGGGCAATGCATTTGTTAAGCATGAAACATCCTAGTTCCAAAAATATTGCTTTTATCAAGTGCTCATAAGAATTTTTTAATATCAAATGGTCAACTAATGTGTATATATATATATATATATATGTATACATATATATATATATATATATATGTATATTATATATATATATATACTGCATATATATATATATATGTATAGAAACGACGTAAGTATAGAGGAGTGTTCTGCACACGAGGAAGAGAAATAACAAACAAATGAAAAATAAGGCACCCGCCCGGGAATCGAACCCAGGATCTTCCGATTGCCGGTCAGACGTGCTAACCACTACACTACGGAGCCACGATAGTCAGAAGTTGTAATTCTCCTACATAGGGCAGAAACCAATGCCTTGAGAGGGCACCCTCGCAAATCGTGAATATGTACATTTAACTGCAATGACCGCGCAGTATATCAACGTATAGAAACGACGTAAGTATAGAGGAGTGTTCTGCACACGAGGAAGAGAAATAACAAACAAATGAAAAATAAGGCACCCGCCCGGGAATCGAACCCAGGATCTTCCGATTGCCGGTCAGACGTGCTAACCACTACACTACGGAGTTTCTGCCCTATGTAGGAGAATTACAACTTCTGACTATCGTGGCTCCGTAGTGTAGTGGTTAGCACGTCTGACCGGCAATCGGAAGATCCTGGGTTCGATTCCCGGGCGGGTGCCTTATTTTTCATTTGTTTGTTATTTCTCTTCCTCGTGTGCAGAACACTCCTCTATACTTACGTCGTTTCTATACGTTGATATACTGCGCGGTCATTGCAGTTAAATGTACATATTCACGATTTGCGAGGGTGCCCTCTCAAGGCATTGGTTTCTGCCCTATGTAGGAGAATTACAACTTCTGACTATCGTGGCTCCGTAGTGTAGTGGTTAGCACGTCTGACCGGCAATCGGAAGATCCTGGGTTCGATTCCCGGGCGGGTGCCTTATTTTTCATTTGTTTGTTATTTCTCTTCCTCGTGTGCAGAACACTCCTCTATACTTACGTCGTTTCTATACGTTGATATACTGCGCGGTCATTGAAGTTAAATGTATATATATATATATATATCCATTTTAACTGCAAACAACACACAGTATAATTAATGTAAAGAACGACGCTTGTGTAGAAGAGCGTTCCGCACAAGATGAGGAGGGAGAACGAGCAAATGAAAAATGAGGTACCTCCAAGGAATCGAACCCGAGATCATCCAATTGCCGGTCGGATATGCTAATCACTGCACCAAGAACCCCGATTAGTCAGTACCCGTAATTCTCCTACATACGAGCGGAATCAAATGCCCTGAAGGGGCACCTTCGCATGCCGTACATATATACATTTTAACTGCAAACAACACACAGTATAATTAATGTAAAGAACGACGCTTGTGTAGAAGAGCGTTCTGTACAAGATGAGGAGGGAGAACGAGCAAATGAGAAATGAGGTACCTCCAAGGAATCGATCCCGAGATCATCCAGTTGCCGGTCGGATATGCTAATCACTGCACCAAGGACCCCGATTAGTCAGTACCCGTAATTCTCCTACATACGAGCGGAATCAAATGTCCTGAAGGGGCACCTTCGCATGCCGTACATATATACATTTTAACTGCAAACAACACACAGTATATATACACACCTCGTTAACTTCGTTGAAGTTCCGTGTGTTGGTCCATATAGGTTTGAACATCGGGGTCTGAATGGAATTTACGTGGCCTTGACCACTGTAACTGGAATTAAATAAAGGGTAATAAGATTGTGGTTGCGCGTAACTGGGAAGGGGGGAATTGAATGGTTGGGGATTACAATAAGGTGCACCTAGAGGATTAGGATTGTAATATGGCTGGCTCGGAGGATGGTAAGGCTTAATTGGGGGACCGAGTTGAAGGCCCGTTGAATAATTGGAGTAGATTACGTTATAAGGGGGACCGTCCTGAGCGGCAATTACTCCAGTCGTGATCGGCTGCGAGCTGATTCGCTTGTCATATCGTAGCCTTTAGATTTTTTTATTGACATCCTCATCGGGATTGTCATATTCACTCCATAGGTGCTGTGGAATAAAGTTCAGGAGTACTTTATTGATTGCAAAATCTCTGTCTACATTTTGCAACATTTGCGGAACATCTAATTTTAAACATTATAAGTCCCTTTTAATACGATAAACAAACGAGGTATAGGATTCCCTCGGACGTTTATATTCCCTTTCTATATCTAAAAGCTATTAGTTACTTCATCTTGCCTATTCTTGCAATACAGATCACTACGCACATCCATAAATTCATTCCACGTTTTCTTTTTACTTTCTAAATCCATAAACACCTTCCTACTGGGGGAGACAGAACATCTAACAGCTAAAACGGTCGTAAACGGTCGCTACTTTTTGTACGAGCAGGTATTAATCTCTCTATTTCATATATAAAATCTTGGAATGTTACATACGCGCCTGAAAACCCTTGAGCCACCGCATCCGTATATTCACCATAATCGCCACAGAAAAGTGGGCAAATTTCTGCCAAGTGGCGGAGTTTTTTCGTCTTATCCGGGGTCAGATCAGCCTCATCGCGATGATAGGCAAAAGCTCTGTCTACTCTAGTGGGGAGAGGAGGAGACGGAGGGGGGAGAAGGGAATCTGTCTCTTGATTCTCTACTCTCTCTATCTTTGTTCATCTTACTAGTATTTAGTGAGGGGTCTAAAGAAGGGGACCAAAATTCAACAGAATCTCTAAAATTTACTAATAGGGATGAGGGAAGACTTCTGGGTTTATTATATTTAAAGGAAGTGGATGTATATAGAGGAATATATGGGCTTTTATTTATATAAAAATTTCGAGGGAAAATCCTTATATGGAATGGATTTCTAAGGGAAGACTAAACGTTTCAGCACCTTCAAAACTGGGCGCAATGCAACTAAGATCGTTCACCTGATTCTTTTCGTTTTCTTCATCCCGAAAAGAAATGTCCACGTTTCGTGTCTCGTCAGCTGCCCGTACCTTCGATGGAGGGAGAAGTTGCACCTGTGCAGCTGCTCTCAACCTGGTGATTCTAGTTGAAGGTTCCTTCTTCTGCTCTTTTTTGTAGGTGGCCCTCATGCACTCTTCTTGGCTGACTGGGTGGCGTCCTGTCCCCGGTGTTTCTTGTTGGACCCCACACCGCCTGACACCAGATTGTTATACTGTGGCTTAGCGTAGGTTGGAGGGAAAGCCCATGTACAACTGTTTGTAGGTACTCCTCTGTTTCTCTCGGAGAGGTCTTCTCGATGTGTTACCTTTCTGAGTTGTCGCCGAATAGAAGTGCGCTCATTTAAGGGATCGGAGTAGGGTCAAGAACACCAATGTCAGCCGTAATTTAGGTTTTTAATCAAAGTGCAGGTTATTGTTTGAAAATCAAAATAAGTAATGATGCTACTTGACAGTCAATGCTTATTGAAATTAATAAAGCTTCTTAACTCTAGTTCTTAGGAATTATACGATATCTCTGAGTCAACGAAACCTAGAGCCTGCCTGCCAACAGTCACTCAACCGAAATAAAGACCTTCTTGATACCAAAATTCCTGTAATCAAAGTCCGCAAAAACTATACAGATCGCGCTAACCCACAATCCGGAGACTCAATAATTAACCGCGCGTTTTCAGCCTACACTTGCTGAAGACTAGCTGGAATCTGAAGAGAGGGCGTCGAGCCTTTTTTTATATATAGTAGAGAGAAAGGAAGTGGCTACTACGTCACGAGCGTGAGAACTTAAGGCGAGGAAGGATTTCAAGGGTAACCACTGGACGAGGCTTCTTCCAACCATAAAATCTAGACGTTTTTAATAATAGTGTGAAAACTTTAGGCGAGAAAAGACTTCCATCTATAAAGTCTAGACGTTTTTAATAGTATAAATTGCGTTATTGCGGGTCTAATTGAGAAACATACAGATAAAGGAGATTATTGTATGTATAGGAGCGATAAAGGCTAACTCAAAGTACTTCTATAATTTTGCACAAAGGAAGTCGAAAAATCATGCGATTATCGGACCTCTGAAGAACGAAAACAATGTTTTAAATGATGATCTGAAAAATTATAGAAGTACTTTCAGTTAGCGTTTATCGCTCCTATACCATAATCTTCTTTATCCCTATATTGAGAAACACAGATAAAGAAGATTATGGTATAGGAGCGATAAAGGCTAACTCAAAGTGCTTCTATAATTTTGCACAAAAGAAGTCGAAATATCACGCAATTATCGGACGTTTGAAGAACGAAAACAATGTTTTAAATGATGATCTGAAAGGGGTATCTGAAGCATTAAGAACTCAGTATGAATCATCTTTCAGTTTCCAAAAAACTGATGAACTAAAATGCACTGGAAACGAGTTCTTTGAAGAAGAACTACAGGGTGTCCATAGAGTCACGCATCATAGGAAAATACATATAGTTTGTTTATTTATTTGTTCGATATGAGTAGTATGACCGCAAAATGGGAGAGTGCAATGCAATGTTGCAAATGGGAGGGAGATGTTGCAAGACGTTATGCAACAAAGGGAGGGGTCTTGCAACAAGTCAGTGCTGCAAAGGAGGGAGGGGTTATGCAACAAGGGGGAGGGGTTATCCCCAAAGCTGCAATGAAGGGGGTGAGGGCGCTTTGGGGAGAGAAGGGAGGATGACCTCCTCCCAAAGGAGTAACCTTAACCTAAGAGAGGAAGAGAAAGGAGAAGGAGGAGGGTCTTTGGGGGAGAAGATGGGATGTCCTCACCCCACTAAAGAGAAACCCTAACCTAAGCCTTAACCTAAGAAGGAGAGAGGGGTGTTCTCCTTGCTCGAGCCAGACGCATAATGAGAGTTCATCCGAGCGCTCGCTGTCTTATAAGGTGTAAATCAGCCAGTTGGCTTAAGCAGCCACTCGGCTTAAAATGCGTAAATGGCTTGTTCAGGTGTACATTATTAGGGTTGAGTTGCCAGATTGCCCTATTTATTTAATTAAAGCATATATTCTTGACGGTTGGCTTAGAAATCCGCCATTTGGCATAGTTCGCCAGTGGGCTTAACCCGCCAGTTGACTTAGGAGACCTAGAAGGCAGGTGTATGTGTATATATTAATTAACTTTTCAGCTGCCAGATTGCGCTACTCAGATATTCTTGACAGTTGGCTTAGAAATCCGTCAGTCGGTTTAGAAGGCGTAACCTGCCATTTGGTATACATATTGGTATACATATAATTAAATAATAATATCGTTTATATATACAACCAAAAGAATTAAATAAAACACCATTACATCATTCTGTTCATTTAGACGAATTATTGGAATCAATTTCACGAAATATATAGAAAATAAATACACAATCCTATACAAACGATGGAATATATATAATCAAAAAATAAAAAATAAAATAATAATAGTATAAGAAATAAGAACGAGGAATATATATATATATAATAAAAAAAATATAAAAAAATAATATAAGATATACAAAACGATGGAGTATAACCATCAATATGTTCTACTGCGCTTAACTAAAACAATAAACTCGCACGTAATCGAGTCTACAGTCACATCATTATTGCTTTGCACTACGCAGTAAATACGATTTAACATTATTTCACCGCTCAAGTTATAGGGATGCCTATACTCGATGTAAAGGACCTTCATTTCGTTCAATACTATTTTTGTGCCCACGTTACATTCGGTTGGCAAGTTATCTTTAAACACGGCTAGAATACATTCAAAAGCATGCACAAAGAGGTCATCGTTAACCACAACATCATTATTAAATACAAGTTTATAAACACTCCTTTCCAATCGAGGGTTCATTCTTACTGATCCGAGCTTTTCAATCGTGAACTCTTCTTCACAATGCATAGCGGCAGTTGAAATAATCTTCTAAGTCGTAATGACAGCTGCTCATTATATAAAGAAATAGTTCTTCAGGATGAACGGTGTAGGTGAGCTTAGCCCTGTACCGCTCAAGTGCTTTGTATCGAAGTTCATGATATTTCAAAGAGTCTAAACCTTTTAAATAAGCATCCAGCTCTAGACTATTCTCGCCTTGTTCAGTCCTACACTCGGTAAACCCGTCGAGCAGAGATGTGTATGCGTATTCAAGAACCGTATCAAAATAAAGCATATATTAGACGCGCGTCTAATATAGGTTTCAGCTTGCGGAAACCGACGATTTCAAACATTCTGTCGAAGATCTACAGATCTACAGAAGCTAAGGCTAACAAAGACCCTAAGATCCACTCTAAGGTTAGCCCGAGAGAAAGGAAAGAGTAGGGGATTAAGAGAAGAGAATAAGGGATTAAGTAAGTAGCAACACCCACGGTTTCGCGTGGGAACAAGAACGTTATTATCGGAAGCATTCTTCCACATCAATCGTATATCAGTGAATGGCTGATCGTTATTTATAAGCAACGTACAAACAACGACATATGAGGGGGTATCACTAATCTGATCTCTTCTTGTACCTACACCTACAGGAATTTTATAACGATCCTCACTTCATCTTAACTACCACGAACACTCTATTCATCTCAACACTTAAATAAACAACATTTCGCTTACCAGAGTTTGTTTGTCTCCAAGTGGTAAAGTCCATCGTATTCGAGGAGTGCACGTCCAATCGGTTCAAGCTCTGAGATGACCATGGGCCAAAAGCGAGCAGATTGGCTCGACGGGAGGAATGAGTCACACCATAAGCTGATGAATCATGTACGGCGTTGTTCCAACGTGAATACTTGTAACCCATTATACTGGGTAGGTGTTTTGAGAAATTTTCCGATATATGAAGCAATACCGGTTTTAGTGTTTTATCACTCCCACTCCCCAGAATGCGCACCAGACATTTTCGTTCATTTTCACGAAGTAAACATTTTATTCACACTCCGGCGCACTATTTGAGAGAAACATGTGCCCATATTTTTCCTTTTTGCTTAGCAGACGATACTCGTCTCTAAATTCTGTTAAAAACTCACGCAGGCCTTTAGCCACAACCTCACTACAAACCTCGTCATGATATATATTAATGTAGTGGTAAAAAAACTTAAGATTCTCCATGATGACAAGATTTACATTCTCAGCCGCAGGGTACGAGTACTCGGTATGATGCAACATGATGGAGTATCGCTTGCCATACCACTCATCAACATGATTCACTAACCATAACCGTTGCTTCTCTTCTGCACGTGTTGTTTCTTCCACTTCACGGTATATGTAACCTTTTATAAAGTTTAGCCCTACAACATACTTCAATACATCGCTTGTACCACGAAATCCCGCAATGCTATCGCCAGAATAGCCGTAGAGTATTTGTGCTTCTTGTTCCCTCAAGCTTCGCACGGTTCAATGCAGCCTTAAAAGTATCAAAGGAAGGTGGAATAGGGAGCCATTCAGTATCCACCATATCTTCACACTTTGCCGAATACCACTTCATAAAAGTCGAACACGCAATACTAAAGGTAGCCATTACTATTTTTTGTCTACGTGGGGAAATGCACGTCTGAGACCCCGGAGGCAAGAGATATGCCCAGGTAGTAGCAGGAGTCACGTGACCGATCATTCAGGGGCGGAGCTTAGAACTTTCTCCTGTACATACACACACACACACACACACAAAGAAGAAAGTGAAACGCTAATTGAAACACGATTTATTTAATAGACAAAATATTCAAGGTGTATATATATATATATATATATATATATATACCAGGGCGTCCCAAAAAAATGTATACACACTTTAAATACTTATAAAGGCAGTGTTTATTAAAATACATTTCATTTTCAAAATGTAATAGAATCTACAGACATTATTTAATTGTTTTGTCAACGCCTGTTTTCAAACTGACGTCCGTTCTGGTCCAGGCACTGCTGATAACGCGAAGCAATGGAATCGCAAACATCACGAAACATTTCGTTTGGTATTTGTGTGCATTCTCGTTCAATGGCTGCTCTCAATTCAGCGACTGTTGCAGGTTTTATAGCGTAGACTTTGTCTTTTAAGTATCCCCATAAAAAAAGTCTAGTGGTGTGAGGTCTGGTGAACGCGGAGGGTATTCTACGAAACCCCTTCGTCCAATCAACATCCACATCGTGCCAAGTACCACTCGCAATACTCCACTCTTCGGTCCGGATCATCTTCATTAATAGCATGGACTAATCTTGGAATGTAACTTTTCCATTGACAACGCTTCAAAATGCGTTGGACAGACGATTCTGAAATTCCTACCTCACGACTCGCTTGCCGCACAGATTTTCTTGGACTTTGGTGATACGTTTCCAGTACTCTTTCTTGCTTTGTGGGGCTTGTCGATGTCCGTGGTCTTCCGGAACGCTTCTTGTGGACATTCTGAACAGTTCCATCGGCTTCAAACTTATCTCTAATTCGAGTGATGGTAAGTCGCGTTGGTGGATCTGTTTGAAACTCCCTCCTAAACTGTCTTTGCACTTCAACTGCGTTTTCACACTTCCAGTAGCATTTTAGAATGAATTTCCTTTGTTCAAAGCTTAGTCTGACTGCCATTATTAATTCTAATGGGTTTAACTTAGAAAGAAAGAAACATCAATTGAGCTATCAGCTGTTAAAGTGTGTATACATTTTTTTGGGACGCCCTGTATATACACACAAATACATGTAATAAATAAATAAACATATCGTTAACAATAGACATATATATATAAGTAACAATCAAGGATTATGGTATACAAAGGGTACGGTATCATAGGTACCAGACACCTGGTAACGTTTCCTATAGGTGTTACGGTACACCTTCGTACCCCTAAGTTCCTTCACCCCCCCAGCTTCTGAGCCAAAAAATGTGGGTCCCTACAGTTAGTTGGGATGGCTGGGCGCCCTCAGCATCATCCAAGCACACTACATCCTTCAACGAATCAACGTTAACGACCCGCCAATTCACCTGGTTGAGCGTGGTACCCTTAGCCTTCAAGATATATTTCATATCCTCCACCACCCTCACCCGTACCCCATACGTTTATTGTCCTGTTGAGACAAAAGAGTCGGCGTATGCGATGTCTCCAAATTCATCCTCATTCACCAATAAGAGGCATGTATTCACCCTCCCTCCCTCGCTGTGAATATCACACTATCTGTATCGGCGTACAGAACCCTCTCGACCAAGAGAATGCAATAGACCCCAAAATTTCATGCGTGCGTAGGCCGTTGTGAAGCTGGCTACAGATATGTTTGTAACCCGTGAGGTATCTGTGGCCAATTCGGTATTGTACTTTATTATGTAAGTATTACCTACATTCATGATCTCCACCTCTTTATCGGGAGCGTTGACATAATCCCAGACTTCACTATAACTTTGTGTCAAATGAACGTTCCCTTTCCCAGTATTCTGTGTAAATTTTCCCCAAAGAGTGTTTAGATACAACTTTGCACTAAAGTGCTTGCCAGGGTTATTTACAATTTGGGAACGGTCAAGCTGTATACCTTCATGGTCACGGTAACGTTGAATATAAGCCGATTTTTCATATTCGGTATCATTTCCTCGCGGATACCCTGATGTTTCAACCTTATCCTTCTAAAAAGCGTTTATATATGGCGTGAAAAGGTTGGGTAGCTTCTGAAACCTCCACACCTCATGTATCTTCAATATTCTGTAGCCATGGCGAACGGCTAGGTCCAGCTCAGGGCTTGTACATACACCTCTGATCTTACGCTGATTGGTTGTATGATTACAAGCCCCATTGTTCTCCTCTGCACACTTCACGCACAGGGGAAACATGAGCTTGTGATCTATAACGACGTGTAAGATCGGCATCCATAAATCGCGAGAGGAGAGCACATCTACGAAAGAAAGACTGAAATAGTACCCGTTCAAATTTGTGGAGAGCACCTCGATGGGAGGCATGACAAATCGCACCAGTTTTTCAGGTGCACCTACGGGGTACGGGTTGTTCTTCATCACGTAGAGATATAAAGAACAGAAGTCGTAGTAATGGAATTTCACGCCCTCCGTAGGCGGAAAGTATAGCTTGAAGGGATTTGTACGCCCTCCGAACAAACTATCACCGCATTTGAGAGGATCCAGCACCATTGAACGCTTGATCACGTTTATTTCTTCACGGTGCTGTCCATCTGTTTCCATCCGTGCATCATACTCATGCTCCCACAAGACCTTGTGAGTAAACTGGGAGCCTATAAACTGATCGCGGGTGCGGGTCCATGCAAGACTGTCGGCAGAAGATCTACCGTAGATATCTCCTACGATTCCACACTCAGGACGGGGGCATCCGTGCCACCAGCAACCGTTAAAGGAGTACACAGTCTTCTCACCAGTGGCACGGTTTTCGCTGCATACTTTATGTATACACCTGTCTACTGCTGTATGTGTATGAGCCAGTAAATAACCTTGTGTCCATAACTGCAGGAATTGTTTCTGTGAATGACGGCTAAGGTGTCTTTAGGCATGAAGTTATTTTTGAACACCATAAAATATAATGAGGCGATCGTGGTTGCGACTTGCAGCTGATCGCATTTGAAACGGTGTATGTACATCCTTCTAAAGGCCTGGAAACATACTCTAAGCACGCACACATCACTCACGCAATAACCGCAATAACGCTCACATTCATCAGCTATATTATAAGGGCTAGATTCATTAAAACTGTTGGAGTAGCGGCCAAAATCTTCACGTTCATCTGTACTCATACATTCGTAGTTAAAGTAATCTTTGGGTGGAGGTAGTCCTACATAATTTAAAGTTTCACTAGTGTAAGGGAAATATCCTTTTAAAACTTCAGCGGCTACGCCCATTACCTTCGGTAGCTTAGCTAATTTACAAGGAGTGAATAATAAAGTGTCTTTAAACTGTACATTACCTCTTATTTGCATCAGTATAAGTTTGTTTCCTCTTTTCAAGGGATCACCGGTAAATATCTCAGATAACTTGTGTTCAAGCAACTCCTTATAAAGGAACTGTGTGTAAAATTTTGCCCCTTTATGGGCAAGAATATACACAGTTAATTTTTGAACTTGTTCGCTAACTTGACAAAAAGGACACAAAGAGTTTCACAGGGCTATCGAGGGCTATCGTTTTAAAAACGTTGTCCGTTTACCGCATTTGTGATACTAATCACACTCGATCTCCATACACTCATCACAGATAGTCTGGCTTACAAGTAAATGTGGAATAACCTCTTTGGTTTCAGCGTTTGTGTATGTTTCTATATCGTAGTACACAGTTATACAAGGGCTATTTTTAGACTTAGCGTCTTTCATATAACATACATGCTTTATTCAAACCGCCTTATATTTCTCATGGCATGTAGAACAGTGAATTTCATCACATTTATGTGAATTTTCCCCAATTATCCATCATGTGAAACATACCACATTCACAGATTCTCATTTTCCTGCACGTGCCAATTGACTAATGGAGCTCAAAACAGTTATTATTGAAAAATGTGCGTCTACACACATCCCAATCCCTCTTCTCAGCTTCAACAACATGGCTTTCACATTTAGAGCTTTTACACTACTCACATACCATGTGGCAATCTTTACAATGTTTCACTATATCATCCGCAAACTCGATACACAACTTACACAAATCATGATGTTGTCCATATTTTCGATTTTTATCATAACTCGCGTAAAGGTCCCTTATGTCACGGATGGGGAGATACGTTGTTCCTGACAGTCCTAAAATAAGTACGGGTCTTGTACGATCTCTCACACAGCTTTTAAAAACATACACAGTCCTACGACGATCATCCATTCCAAATACAACTATACGAACATTCATTTCCTGTTCTACCTTTCTCAGCTCTTCAGGACCCATATTACAGTCAAACTCAAGTTCACAGTCTAGCTAGTTTACAGGCATCACTACTACCGTAGGCAACCAAATTTTTTGGGTTCGTATATTTAGTACAGTAAACATACGAGCTAAGACTACTGCTATAAAGCCGCAGCCACGATCGACGTTTATATGCCGTCTATAAATAGCCTGAGAATTGAAGTTAAGAGTATAAGGTGTGGCACTATGACCCGCAACACGGAATACACGGTCAATATTTACCGTGAAGTTGTCTATATTGAAGGTTATACTACTTTGAGAGTCCTGCATTATACGGCCTAATATGTATACTCTCTATCTACAGCTGCCAAGCGTCTGATTGGTATTACTACCCAAAAATTATCTACATCTCCGTCATCTGACCCGAACCCAAAGGACAGCCGCGTTCTGACTTCACGTTCGTCGCGGTTCTGAAGGGCAAACTCGACAATACTTTCAATATGCGTCGCAGTCCGTGTTCAAAACCATTGCTATATATGGATCTAGGATCATCCCTGACTATATACCGATTTCTAGTCAAGGCCGGGGTGGGGGTAGCGGTGCGCAACAACTCGAATGTTATGCCATCCTCTACAGAACGAGAAGCTGCTGCTGCTGTATAGGATGTACCCGGAATTGAACAGGAGTAAGGGAGTATATTTGAGGAAGGTACTATTGTGGGGGTTGTGCCGTAAGACGTACAGGGTTAGGGCTCTATTGCTGGGGGTCTAACAACCGGCGCAATCCTGGCATGCTTTATACCTGACGTGAAGGGCTCTTCATTATGCCTCCGCTTTGACTTGTCGCGTGCTATAGGTATCGCTGGTGTGGACTCGGCAGTGGTGATGGAGTCTGAGATCACAACTACAATCTCGTCGGGGTCATCTGTAATATCGATGATGTGGTGCTGTACCTCATCATCATTCATGGTTCTGTGGGAGAAGAGGAAAACAAGACTGTAGAATATAAGGATCATCACTTAAATATTTATTATATTTTGTAAATGACCCACTTAGGAGTGTGACGTGTTAGAGATGGATTCTGTAGAAAAATTCAGGTTCACGAGCCCATCCACATGTAATATATCTGGCCCTACAGGATGTGATAAAACTGTGTTTATCTTAAAATCATTAAAGAAAAGGGAGAGACGTTCTCAAAGCTTTTGCATAAAGTTATATGGTGCTATTCGACGTATCAATCAGTGTTCAACGAGTACCAAGATGATATTTTGCTCCACAAAGGTGTATATGACGTTAATTCGTTAAAGGGAAATGAACATACAGTCATCGTAATTGACGAGCTCATGTTGGAGATGGATAAAATGTTTGCCGAGACATTTACAGTATTCTCCCACCATCTTTACATAAGCGTGTTCTTCATCAATCAGAATCTATTTTTCAAAAATAGATACATGCGCGATGTGTCGTTAAATACACAATACTACTCTTATTGGCGCAATGTAGAGATGTCTCACAAATTGGGGTATTAACCAATCAAATGTTTCCGAATCAGCGTAAGGAGTTTTTGTAAGTTTATAAAGAAGCTACAAGTCAGCGTTACGGATATTTGCTTTGCGACCTTCATCCGCGAAACACGTTTAGGGTGCTTCTAAGAACAAATATATTTCGAAACGAGCCTGAAACGGTGTATATTCCAGAATGACAAAGAGGCTAAAGAAATACCATGAATTAATAAAAATCTATCATCGACTGCCCCGGGCAATGCAGCAGATGTTTGCTAAAAATATCGACTCCGACTTTTTAAAATGCATCTGTGAAATCTGTCTTAACGTTATAAATTGCAATGTATCAATGAAACTCCCTCAGAAGGCTCGCCTACGCCGTCACAAGAACATAATACTTACACTCTCTCGTAAAAGTCAGACTGTGGGGGAAGAAAAAACGAATTATTGTGCAAAGAGGGTCATTCCTCCCCACCTTATTTTTAGTTTTGGGTCTTTTACTGACTAGAGTAGTATGACCGCAAAATGTATGAGTGCAATGCAAATGTTGCAAGAGACACTCCCTTTGTTGCAAGGGGAGATTTGACAATTAGCAATTAATTAATTATTCTGAAATCCGCTTTAGAAACAAAACAAATGATATAATTGTATACAAACGAAAAGGAATAAATAAAACACCAATACATTATTCTGTTTATTTAACTGAATTAATGGATATACAATGGGTGTGTGTATATATGGTCAAATAATAGCATCATAAATGGGAAATATATAATCATACAAAACGGGGCATCATCAATATATTAGTATAGGAAATATAGTTATATTAAATATATTGAAAATATACAAAACCGTGCATCATCAAAATGTTAGTACAGGAAAAATATAGTTATATTAAATATTTTGAAAATATACAAAACATAGTATTATCAAAATATTAGTACAGGAAAAATATAGTTATATTAAATATATTGAAAATATACAAAACAGCATCATCAAAATATTAATACAGGAAAATATAAAGTTATATTAAATATATTGAAAATATACAAAAATAGTATGATCAATATATTAGTACAGGAAATATATACACATATATTAAATATATTGAAAATATAAAAAACCTATAATCATATTAGTACAGGAAAAATATATACAGTTATATTAAATATATTGAAAATATACGAAACGTATAATCATAGTACAGGAAAAATATATATTGTATTTACGTTCTACGGGGCAAAACGCTAAACTCGCACGTGATAGAGTCTACATCCACATCGCCATTACTTTGTACGACGTGGTAAAACCGTCCAAGCATCACTTCACCGTTTAACTGATACGGCGGTCTATACTCGATATAAATGGCTTTCATATCGTTCCATACTATTTTTATCTCCACTTTACACTAGGCGGGAAAGTTATCTTTAAACGAACACAATCAAAAGCACGCACAAAAATGAAATCGTTAACCGCAAAATCAAACACAATTTTATAAACAAGCCTTTCCAATCGGGAGTTTTTTCTTACCGTCCCGAGCTTTTCAATCGTGAACTCTTCTTCACTCTGCATAGCTGTATTGGAAATAATCCTCCAAGTCGTAACGACATCTATCCATTATATAGAGGTACAGCTCTTCAGGGTGAACAGTGTAGGTGAGCTCAGCTCATTGTACAGAAAAAAGAAAAAATAATTAGGGACGTAATACAACTCGTACGGAAAAAGTTCATCTAAAAAATCGTGTAAGCATTTCCCCTTTTTAAAGTAGGTCTAAGGCGGGTCTAACATACACAACAATTCGAAAAGTTCTTGGCAGAGATCAATTCGTACGAAAAAAGAAAATAATTAAATCACCGAACACTTCGTACAGAAAAAGAAAAAGAAATAAATAAATGAACAATTCGTACGGGAAAAAAATAAAAAATAAATCCGCGATACCGTAGGTCTAAGGTAGGGTAAAGCAATTCGTACGAAAAAGAAAAAAATAAATGGTCAATTCGTACGGAAAACAAATCCCTAATGACTACCGTAGGTCTAAGGTGCGTAAAACATTTCAATTCAAAAAAGAAGAAAAAATAAATCCAGGATGCCCTAATGACTCCCCGTAGGTCTAAGGCGGGTGTATTAATAATATTCGTCATATGGACTATACTGTAGAATGCTAATAAATCTTTTCATTTTCATATATTACTTACTTACTACATAAAGTAGGTGATATAAAACGGGGAAAAAACTTAATAAATGAATAAAAAGAAATCCAAAATATGAAATTCGTCTGACATGCATTCAAATTGTTGAGGAGTGTCTATTTTATTTCTTGTTGTTGTGGCAAGAGGGCTACATTCTTATATTTGTAGTTTTTTATCATTAGGAAAAATTAAGAAAATGTTAAAAAGGACTAAGGGCTCTGAAATTCAAATTGCCTGGGCGCTGACAAATCACGATCCGGTACTGAAAATAATTCTCAAAAAAGAGTGGAGTTTATTTTATTTTTATAATTAGTGATTATTCTACAAATACGTGATTTTGGCTGTGTTAATTTGTAAGAAGATATATTATCTCCGTACAAATACTTAATTTTAGTTTGTAAAAGTATTATTTTGATTTTCTAAAAGAGTATACAATACATGAATGTTTAAACTCAGAAATGTGGTCACTAAGCATGAATATATTGACTCTTTATCATACTCTTATTCTTCCTTATATAACATACTGACCCCTTGCATGGGGAAACTCCACAAGCAGTGCATAAAATGGTATCGTAGTCATTCAGAACTGGAAAATATCAAAACTTAATCTGACGTTTCGGAAAATGCCCATTCACTTCAACGAGTTAATTTTTGTGTTTACCCAAAATATATAACTTAGTAGGTCTTATATATATATATATATATATATATATATATATATATATATATCGAAACAATTTACAAATCTTTATTGATGGATACGCAACCCAGTTTTCAGAACGTAGAATAATATAAGTATTTGCTCAGATAAGGTGAGTGATATGTTTAGTATTTTATTCAAAGAACCTTGTGCGGAATGCTGATAAATATATATATTGTTTATTTATTTATGTGGTCACGTACAGATTAGAAAACCTGTATATATATATATATATATATGACAATAGAGGCATCAGAAAACACTTTCTGTAGTGTATAAAAGACCTATTTATCGACAAATCTTGTACGAATTGCTGATAAATATAAATATATATATATATATATATATATATACAAGCTCAGATGGGGGTTGAGAGGTTTGGATGGATGGAGGGAGGGAGATATAACCGTGTGTTACTATAAAGGTCATGCAAATTTTTCCGACCGCTTTGTTCAGTCATTTTGCGGTCATAACCTGGATACTGATCTCCTTTAATTTATTTTTCCACCCGGTTTGTTCAAAGTTTTAATTATTCATTTATTATTATTTTTTTAAGCTTTATTATTAATATTATTTATTTATTTAGAAAAAGGCATGTTTTTATGTCGTCTCTTTCGAGCTTAATCGGTTTCTTAATTATGATGTTTTTCATTCAGTAACATTATCAATTTCTTTTTTCCATATCTACATGACCTTCTCATCCTCTTACTCGTTTTTAAGTTGTGAAACCTATCTTTAGTGGGTGGCTAAAAATAACTTTATTACCCATGTTTTCAAATTAATTAATTTTTGATAATAAAGAACAATCGTACGAATTGTTTTAATTTAATTATTTATTTTTTTCTTTTACCGTACGATTTGTTCGTTTATTTATTTTTCTTTTTTCGTGCGAGTTGTTCTCTGGGAAGAACTTTTCGAATTGCTGTGTTAGCCCCGCCTTAGACTTACTTTAAAATGGGGAAGTGATTACACGAATTTTGGATGAACTTTTTTTCGTATGATTTGTATTAACCCTAATTATTTTTTCGTTTTACCCGTATGGATTGTTTAACCCCATATTTTTTCTTTTTTCGTAGGAATTGATTTACACCCGCCTCAGACCTACAGTGATCATTAGGGATTTATTATTTTTTCTTTTTCTTTTTTCGTACGATTTGTTTAACACAATGCCTTATCCCTACGGGGATCGTTAGGGATTTATTTTTTCAGTAAGAATTGTTCATTTATTTCTTTTTCTTTTTCCCCGTACGGATTGTTTTACCCCCACCTTAGCCCTACGGTGATCGTTAGGGATTTATTTTTTCCGTACGAATTATTCATTTATTTATTTTTATTTTCATTTTTCCCCGTACTGATTGTTTTACTCCCACCTTAGACCTACGGAGAGTCATTAGGGGTTTATTTTCCGTACTAATTGTTCATTTATTTTTTATTTTTTCGTACGAGTTGTTTTACACGGGGAGTCATTAGGGCATCCTGGATTTATCTTTTCTTCTTTTTTGAATTGAAGTGTTTTACGCCCACCTTAGACCTACGGGTAGTCATTAGGGATTTATTTTATGTACGAATTGACCATTTATTTTTTTCTTTTTCGTACGAATTACTTTACCCCACCTTAGACCTACGGTATCGCGGATTTATTTTTTCTTTTTTCCCGTACGAATTGTTCATTTATTTACTTATTTTTCTCTTTCCGTCCAAAGTGTTCGGTGTTTAAATTATTTTCTTTTTTCGTACGAATTGCTCTCAGCCAAGAACTTTTCGAATTGTTTTCTATGTTACTCCCGCCTTAGACCTACTTTAAAACGGGGAAGTACTTACACGATTTTTTAGATGAACTTTTTTCCGTACGATCTGTATTACGTTCCTAATTATTTTTCTTTTTTCCGTACGATGAGCTGAGCTCGCCTATACTGTTCACCCTGAAGAGCTGTACCTCTATATAATGGATAGATGTCATTATGACTTGGAGGATTATTTCCAATGCAGCTATGCTATGCAGAGTGAAGAAGAGGTCACGATTGAAAAGCTCGAGACGGTAAGAAAAAAACCCCGATTGGGAAGACTTGTTTATAAGCTTGTATTTGATGTTGCGTTTAACGATTTCATTTTTGTGCGTGCTTTTGATTGTGTTCGTTTAAAGATAACTTGCCCGCCGAGTGCAAAGTTGAGACAAAAATAGTATGGAACGATATGAAAGCCATTTATATCGAGTATAGACCGCCGTATCAGTTAAAAGGTGAAGTGATGCTTGGACGGTTTTACCACGTCGTACAAAGTAATGGCGATGTGGATGTAGACTCTATCACGTGCGAGTTTAGCGTTTTGCCCCGTAGAACGTAAAGCCAAATATATTTTTCCTGTACTAATATGATTATACGTTTCGTATATTTTCAATATATTTAATATAACTGTATATATTTTTCCTGTATTAATATGATTATACGTTTCATATATTTTCAATATACTTAATATATATGTATATATTTCCTGTACTAATATATTGATCATACTATGTTTTGTATATTTTGAATATATTTACTATAACTGTATATTTTTCCTGTACTAATATTTTGATAATACTATGTTTTGTATATTTCAATATATTTAATATAACTGTATTTTTTCCTGTGCTAATATTTTGATGATGTACCGTTTTGTATATTTTCAATATATTTAATATAACTATATATTTCCTGTACTAATATATTGATGATGCCCGTTTTGTATGATTATATATATTTCCATTCATGATGCTATTATTTTCCAATATATATACACATCCATTGTATATCCATTAATTCAGTTAAATAAACAGAATGATGTATTGGCGTTTAATTTATTCCTTTTTGTTTGTACACAATTATATGATTTGTTTGGTTTCTAAAGCGGATTTCAGAATAATTAATTAATTGCTAAATGTCCAATCGATCTTCTAAGCCAAATGGATCTTAAAGTCAGGATATATGTTTTAAATAAATAACGCAATATGGCAACTCAACTTTCTGAGTCAGATGACGGAAGAATATAAGGATTAAATAAATAAATATTGCTATCTGGCAACTCAGCCTTCTAAGCCAACTGGCTGATTCGTATATGGTTTAAATAAATAAATATTGCTATCTGGCAACTCAGCCTTCTATGCAAACTGGATGATTAGGGATCCTATAAGAAAGCGGCGAGGTGGCTGAAGGACTCATATGCGCTTGGCTCTCGGCGAGCGAAGACCCTTCCTCTGGGTCCACTCCTCCTCTCTCTCCCTCTCTCTCTTAGGTTAGGCATGCCCCTTTGGGGGGTGAGGCCGTCCCACCTCTCACCCAAAGAGGTCACCCCTCTTCCTTAGGTTAGGTATGCCCCTTTGGGGGGTGAGGCCGTCCCACCTCCCCCAAAGAGGTTTCCCCCTTGCAACAAAGGGGGGTGGGGGTGCCTTGCCACAAAGGAGTGGGGCTGCCTTGCCACAAAGGGGGTGGGGGTGCCTTGCAGAAAGGGGGTGGGTGCTTTGCAACAAAGCTGGTGGGGTTGGCACTCTTGCAACATTTGCAATTGCATTGCACTCATCATTTTGAGGTCATACTACTGACTAAATTAATATAATGAAGAAAGTGGTAGTGATTCCACACGAGGTGTATGCTTCACTGCAAAGTTCAAAGAATCCAGACATGGCTCTAGAACCCCGTAAAAGCAGGCTTAAAAGAATGGAAAGCGAATTGTTAGCCCTATTGAACAGTGAAAAAACACCTGATGAGAAAAGTATCTTATACCAAGAAGCTCTGCAGAAATTTCTTAACGAGTACGAAAATTATATGACTCCGACAGAGATCCCCGTGGTTATTAGACACCAGAGCTGGGCACTTCCGCAAACACTTCCGCAAACCGCAAATTCCGCAATTGCGGAAGATGTTTTTCGTTTGCGGATTTGCGTTTGCGGCAAAGTCATCGCAAATTAGTGAATGTGCGTTTGCGGATTTGCGTTTGCGGAAGTGATTTTGAGTTTGCATATTTGCGATTGCAAATCCGCAAACTCAAAATCACTTCCGCAAACGCAAATCCGCAAACGCAAATTCACTAATTTGCGATGACTTTGCCGCAAACGCAAATCCGCAAACGAAAAACATCTTCCGCAATTGCGGAATTTGCGGTTTGCGGAAGTGTTTGCGGAAGTGCCCAGCTCTGAACACAGCATGGACAACGATGGGCATGGTGACATAAGACCTGTGTCCAACGATAGAACTGACCAACCAAAGATGAACTGGTCGGCCACATAACATATCGAGCATGTATTAAAAAGCACCGTCCCCTATACATTGAGGAATAAAGGTTTCAGTCTTTATAATCTATTGAATAAGGATGCCAACATAGAGTGGACCGATAGAGGTGAGATCATTGTGGAAGGAGCAAAGATACAGGGAATGAATATCAGAGACATCGTCCATGATCTGGTGAAAAAGTGGAATAGCCCCTCACCATCAGGATGGAAGCATATTAAAGCAAGACTACAACAGATAAATATTCCCAAAGTAATGATAGGACATCGGAAGAGGTTAAAAGACTTGGAACATGCATCGCACGTGCCACAATTGAAAACGCTCTCACCCCCGGCGTAACACCTCTGAAGAGGAGAAAGAAGAGGTTAAACCACGGTCAACCGTACCCACGTGCCTCTAAAATATGCAAATGGCTGAAATATTAAGACGTTATTATGACATTTCTAACCCAGCCTCCTACGGAGTCGTTGATAGACTGTGCAGAAGTGTTTACAATGATGGAGTAGGGAAAAATGATGTTGAGAGGTTTTTGCGGGAGCAAGACGCTTATACAGTTCATAAGCTCATAAGCTTGTGAGAAAAAGGTTTAAAAGAGCCAAGACAACAGCGGCATCGATTGAATCTATTTGGCAAGCAGATTTAACAGACATGCAAAGACATTCAGTGTATAACGATGATTACCGCTACATCCTATTATAATAGATATATTCTCTAGATATCTGTGGCTAATCCTCTGGAAAATAAATCGCCTGAAACAGTTGTTAAAGCTACAAAACGTCAATGTTGAAAGAATTTATAGGCAGAGCTTTTCAGGACATGCTGACAGCTTAATATCAGCTACTACACTAGCAATTCTATACATAAGGCCTCTTTAGCTAAAAGAGTTCAACGTACCATAAAGGAACGCATGCATCGCTATTTTACACATAAAAACACATACAGATATATAGATATTCTGGAATCATTGGCCTCATCATACAACCGCTCACACCATCATACGAATGTTACAACACCTAACGAGATTTTAGAAAGAGGTACGCGCTCAGAGCCTAATGTGAGAAGAGATATTGGTAGAACACCGCCACACTCTGCGCGTTTCAAAATAAATGATTATGTAAGGCTGTCGCGTTTGGGAAATAAATTCGCGAAGAAATTTGTGCAAGGCTGGACATGTGAGATTTTTAAAGTTAGGGCTATGAGACCTAAACGCGAGATAATGTATTACGTTGAAGATTTGAATGGGGAAGAAATCGCAGGAGGCTTTTATCGAGAGGAGTTGCAGATAGTAACATTTAATTTAGGAAATTTGAAAATATTTTAGGAAGCAAAGGTTCAGGAAAGAGAAAAATGTACCTGGTGAAATGGCTAGGGTACCCAGAAATCCTCAACACCTTTATAAAAGCTGATACAATAATGAAGCTTAAATAGTATGCAACATGGCGCCAAACCATTTCTACGTGACCCTACCCTCCTCCTCATCCCTCTCTGTACATCCTAGCAACACCCTGGCCAACTTTGTGACAGAACTCCATGGACCCATTGAATTGGGTCGTGATTCGTATGAGGTACGGGATATGCGAAATTCAGCTGGACACCCTCTTTTTAAATATTGATTATAATGATTCCGGTTTTACGATTCTTAGAGACCTTGATGAGTGTGAAAAAGCCGGGGTAACTCTGGATGAAACTATACGTATCGCCCGGACTGGGGATGCACGGTATTACAGTAGTAACACTAGGTCCGTGCCGTTATGGTGCGGCTGAGGATGTTGTGAGAGACTTAAACGTAATTTAAAAAACTCAAATCTTACGGGTGACTTAGTATACGAAATCTTAAACAAAGAAAACCCTGGGTGTAACATTGGCTATGGACTACTCATCATACGCTGTGTTCCCGCTTTGCGCGAGAGTATATAGTAATCTGGCCCATATTGCAAGTGATTGTGATGAGCTCGGGATTGGTGTAACGCTGAAAGAATTCATCGATCAATTTAAACTTTATCCGTTTGACATCACACCTGACATATCTGCAAGTGTAAATACACACTTAAGTCCACAACAGAGTTGAAACATCTCAGTCAAATTGGAATTCGTCAAGCCGTTCGACGCGCCTATTAGTGTACTAGTATACCTTGAGTCACAAACGCTAATAGAAGTTGACAGATTTAGGGGCGTTGTCACTGACTTTTAAAATGGACGCGAATACACTTCAGAGAGTAATGAATAGTGAACGAATCACACATTCCAAATTTATCGGTGTTTCCGAAGAATGAAATATTGAAAGATTGCGGTAGTCTTATTGTGAACACAGATGTTATTGGTAGTGTAGGGATTCATTAGTTTGCAATCTATTTTAAAAATAGAGACCGCATATACTATTTTGATTCAGTCGGGACTCAACCTTGGAGTGACCCTGTTATTGTAAAATTTCTCGAGCAGATGCAATTTAGTAGCAATTGCAGGATGTACTGCTTCTCATTTCTCATGTATATGTCACGTGGTAAGGAATTTATAAATTTGTAAAAAATTTTCGACCCGTGTCACACTCAACGAAACGACGAAATGGTTTGCAGACAGAGAAAAAGCCGTTTTCCGATTGTGCGTACTCGTTGTATAGTATGATGTTTTGCTCGTATATATATATATATATATATATATACATATATATATAATTCCATCCAATAATATTAGTTTGTTTATTCTTTAGCTTATTTAAGATGGGTATTGTACTAAAAATATGATTGCTTTCATTTAAAAAATTTATGAAAATACATTGTTTTCCTCCCCCTCATAAAAGAGCTCGAAATATAAGAAAAAGAAAAAACTTACATTATTTCGTTAATGATGTGACAATCGCTGGGTTGACTGCACTGTAAATCTTCTACCTCCGTATTAAGGTTTACGACATGCGTTTCTTCAAAAGGAAAAGATTGTATAACACGAGTCAAATCCTCATCGGAGCTTAAAGGAGAAAGAATAATTAATTAGTTCATACTTAATCTTTTTTAATAAAAACCCCATTGCTTAAAACATATGCAGAGTATTACAATGTGAAGATATCTTCGATAAAAAAATTCAACGAATCAAAACAGGACTTTAGCATAATATTAATTGCAAATTAATCTATAATTGCGGATACCTTCTATTTAAATGAATCATTTTAAGTGTGATGAGATGAATTACTACAAGCCTCCATATATATATATATATATATATATATATATATATATATATATATATATATGTGTGTGTATATATATATATATATTATATATGTGTATATATATATATATATATATATGATGAAATTATCTAGAACAGTGCTCTTTCTCGTAATGACAGGCACACTAAAATAAATAACAAGTTCACGAATAATTGGCTACAAAAAATAAAATTACAGGCACATAATTACTTACATTTCTACTGCAGCCTCTTGCGTCGGATCGTAAGGAGCGTCAATGCAAATATCATCTACGGATTGCGTTGGAAATAATCCGTCCCGGTCGGCTGCGTTAAAAAGATTAATTGTAGACACCGCTGCATTGTCTCCATCTTCATATAAATCCGGTAAACTGTAAAGTTCTTGTGAATGATTCATGACGGAGAGAATGTTTATAGATTGGTGAAAATAACTGCTGAGTCCCAGCTGAAAATATTTCCGTTTATATGCATTATCCCCAAGCACCTCCCCCAAAAGACTAATAGGCGGTTCGTAAGTCTGTTGATTGATTGCCAATGTAACTGGGCTTAGTTATGTTAAATTTTTGTACCAATCGTAACATCTATATTACGGGCCCTGAAGTCCTGATTGGCTGAATAATGGTGTCCTTATCTTCTCTCCGTAGATTTATTGCTCACATCTCTTTGTGTATGAGTAAATTGCCACTTGCAATCTCTACCACGATGGTTTCAAATATTTGCAATATTATTTGCCCCCATACTATTTTCGGTTTTCCCACTTTAGAACCTACCCCTTCATGTAATATCCCTCATCCCTTTGCAACAGTGATCAACATTTGCAGCATTGCATTTTCTATCACGACAATATTTTGCATTATTATTTGCGGTCATACTATTCTCAGAGAGATCCTCAACTTTCCACATTTTGGATACATCTATATCGGTTCATTCTCTCTGTAAATTTATTTTCACATCTCAAGGTGAAATGCCAATTGCAGCTTCTACCACGACAATATTTTGCATTATTATTTGCAGTCATACTACTCGATCCTAAATTTTTCCCATTTTGGATACATCTATTCGACTTGACTTTCTACTTGCCTACTTGCCAATTCTCTCGTAGGAGTGTGACTAAAATGTGTTTAGTTTGTGAAAATGAATGTCTGGTTGGTACCCTGGGTATCCTATAGATTAAGACGCTGGGGTGCTGATCGAAGGTTGAGAGATCGAGTCAGGACGCTGACATTGTAATTTCTGCCTGCCCGTGCTGGAGCGTAGTTTGGATTCAACGTTAAACCGTAGGTCTAAGGCGGGGTGACAAGCTTGACTTTAGTCAAAATGAACAATTCTTTGAAAAGTAAAACCGAGTTAGCTACTATTACTAAGGAAATAAGATAAGGAAATTCATTACTTAATCAAAGGCTAATTTAGCCTATAAATAATTTGGGATCAAGTAAAGATAACCCCTCCCAGGTCACACTAGTAAAGCAAATCCCTCCCAAAACTGACCAAGTAAAGAAACGCCCCCACAACCTTTTTTAGTTAGCTTTATAGGCTAACTAACGAAAATATCACGACCTAACCTAACCAATCGTCAAGGGCGTACAGTTGACCTAACGATTGGTTAGGTTAAGTCGTGATATTTTCGTTAGTTAGCCTTATAAAGCTAACTAAAAAAGGTTGGGGTGCTTATCTTTACTTGATCCAATTCATTTTATCAATTTATTGGATAAAATTAAGAGGGGTGGAAAAAGACTTTAATTAATGCGGTATTGGCTGGCAAGTGTGTCGCAAAAATCATTGAAAACATTGTATTTGTGTCGTTCATGCCACAAAAATTCTTGTAGGTACGAGTTCAGGAACTCTCGCTTACATCCAATCATCCGTTTAATTCTTAGTTTGTGCTTATTCCAGTAGCTTTCGACCGCCTGCGTATGCACACCAGTAACTCTATCTACAAAGTTTAAAGAATGATTGATGGTATAATGGGTATTGGAACTAAACCAACCAACCAAATTTTACCTCACGACTGTAAATTAATTTTGGAACTAAACCAACCAACCAAACTTTACCAACTTTACCAAGTAAAGATGATCCCTCCCAAAAAATGATCAAGTAAAGATAGTCCCTCCCTTTTCTGTTGAGAGGGATTATCTTTACTTGATCCATAATTTGTTCATTGGAAAACGATCACGTGATGCTTATGTAGACATAATTCAATTTAAGTTCAGTTTTTAACTTCATTAGCAATGACAATAATGAAAACAATAAATAGAAGGTTCTTCGTGGGTGGTCTAGCACTAATATAGGTCAGGGGACCTTTGCAGTTAACCTTTTTGGTCGACGATTCATCTGTGCTTCGAGTTTATACCTTTAGATTCTTCTGTCTTTCTTGGTTATTTTTGTATATTTATTTTCTATATAATTTGTTTTTTTGTCTGGTATTGGATTAATGGGGTTTTGTTTATTTCTTTTACTAAGCCATGGATTAATATGAGGAGTCAAGTGTATTTCTTGTATTGTTAATTTTTAATTCGTTTCGCGTCTAAATGTATTGAAATAATTCGAGCAATTACGGAGAAACTTTTCCTGACTCGTGTGGGGCAATATAAAGCTTCGCTTAGTGTGTGTGTGTGTGTTGGGGGTGGGGATTTCTCGTTCAGCGTTGTGAGAATGCGGGAGTGGTGGTCATTAAAAATTTGGGCTCGTTACACACTTTTGTATTTCTTGGAATAAAAAGAGTTGTTTTAATGAAGACATTTTAAATACGAGTGTATATACAGAGAGGATTGACAAAAGTAAATAAACACTTTCGATGTGTTTTACTTTATTTTTATAAAAGTATACTATATTTATAGAATTGTATTGTACATTTGTTTAAGAATGTATATATATATATATATATATATATATATATATATAATGTATATATATTGTACTGTTATTTTCTGCTTGCATTTTCTGTGGAGTGCTTCAGGTGAATCATCTGGTTCTAACGTGTATCGAATTTGGACTCGTTACGCACTTTTGTATTTCTTGGAATAAAAAGAGTTGTTTTAATGAAAGCATTATATATATATATATATATATATATATATATATATATATATATATATATACACACAGAGGACTGACAAAAGTAAATAGACACTTTCGATATATTTTACTTTGTTTTTATAAACGTATATATTAGGGTGTCTCTTATTGGGTAGTCAAAAATTGAAATGTTGAATTATTTTATCTGCGCCCCCTAAAATAGTTCCATTTAGCATAAAAACTAAAACTTGAAAGTTTGACACAAATTGGCTCTTATTTAGGTGTCGCCCCCGGCTAATAAAAATGGTGACCATGGCATAATAGCTCCTGACATATGATTATGCTCATTATACACATAATTCCTTCCTTCTTTTTTTAGTTTGATTCGTTTTTATAAGCATAGGCCTTCTTATTTATCATTGATCTTTTTCTAACCTATCCTTGATGTTGTTATAATCCATCCTTTGGTCATCAATCCTTCTTTATCCCAATCCTTTTTCTCCTATCCAAAATCCTTCCTGGCTCTTTTTATATATACAATCAGCAATGAAGCATTACTACAAAAAAAAACCATTAGTTTATTATATAGAGATAAATTCAAAATGCCAGTGCTATTTACATACTTTAATTACTTTAATTAGCATTATTTCCTTATACAACATTTATTTAATATACAATGATTATACAATATGGTGTATTTTAAGGTGCGACTTCATTGATGGTTATTTTTTGAGAAGAACAGTTTTTGATGGAACTGGGTGACTCTGGCGGTGTTTTGCAACAATTTGGAGCAGGAACTGGAGCTGCTCCTCCCCCACTGTCAATTTCTTATTCAGCTCTTGAACTAAAACTACTGCACGTTCTGCCCGGTCATTTACAACAGATAGAGCTGCAACAATAGCTCTGGCCCTTAAATATTCACAGTTGGATGTCCAAGTGCTGGGTGCCTTGTTCAGAAATCCTTCTGGCAAATTCAGCTTAGTAAAGAATTCTCTAGTATTTCTTGTAACAAGTTGGTGTAGTCCTTCACCAGAGCAGAAGGTCGATTCAGGAATCCGAGGACGCTTGGGTGGTCTATCAGTGGACTCATCTTCTAATGCCTTTACCATGCGTTTCTTTACATCTGTAGTAATTCGCTCATCAAAGAAAGCAAGACCAACTGCTTCTTCAGACAGGTACCATAAGTGGTTAGAGAGCTTTTTTTTAGTTGCATCAGAAATCTTTTTGTTAGGATAATTAATCAATGACCTCATAAGGAGCCAGTCATTAAATGGGGTTTCAATAGGGAGTGAGGATGTTGTGCAAGCCTTCATATAGATGAGAACAGAAAAAAGGGAAAGATCTCGAATTCCTCGTTCTTCAGTCTTAGTCATCTTGAACTGGTTTCGAAAAAGCCACATCTTGATAGAATAGAGCGCTTTGGACATCCAGCGAGCTCGATGCATGGCACCTGGTGCACGAAACTTGATGCCTTTATTGGGGACACCTCCAAGAAAGATGATGGACAGATCCAAAAGTTCTTGATAGTCATCCCGTAGCATAGGTGCCTGGGATCTAGCAAACTGAATTAGTTCAGTTTTAGACTGGATAATTGCTTCTTTAGTAATCGTGTCTGTCTCACCTGTTTGGAACTGGCTTTGATCAACAGAAGTCCAATTGTCACGAAAACGCTTAAAGATCAATATCTCTGGACCAGTTGATGTAGATCCCAATGTTGCTTCAAATGCAGCTCCCAACAATAAATCTAAAACATGGTGTCTACAAGGCAAGTACAAAACATCATGTCCCAATTTTGCTTCGATGAGAGCACAGGCTCCACTATATTGACCCGTGTTTGAAGCTGTTGTATCGAAACAAATATTCATTTAATTGAATTCATCATAAATACTGTATGATGATTAATTAATTAAAAACATATGTTTAGTATACTTGACAACTGCTAATTTCAAATATTAATTGCATAAATAATAGCTATATTTTATGAACTTTAATAAGCGGGGGCGACCTCTACAAATTGTTCAATCCAAAAAAAATTTATATGTGATGTTTTTTCAACCAATGGAACTGGTTGAGGGGGCGCAACGTAAAAACATCAACACTTCGAAAATAAGAGACACCCTAGTATATATATATAGATATAGAATTGTCTTGTACCTTTATTTAAGAATGTATATATATATATATATATATATATATATATATATATATATATAGTGTACGGTTATTTTTGTTTTCTGCTGTCAATTTGGTGCTTTATTTATTTCGGATTAAGTGTATTTCTTTAAAATATTGGGACTCATTTAAATATTAGGTCATCCCATAAGTAATGTCGTTTTTTAGATCGGAATTTGAAAGACAAAAAAAATTCAACTGAAACTTTTTAATGTAGTATATATTTTCATCGGAATCAATGACACTCTGCCAACGTCCTACAAGCTTTTCAATGCCATGTTTATAAAATTCAGGCGGTTTTGAGGCAATAAACTTACAAAGACTGGTGTGCAGGTCATCTAAAGAAGTATACTGTTTCTCGTCAAGATAGTTTTGCAGACTCCTGAAGAGATGATAATCTGAAGGCGCAAGGTCTGGAGAAAATGGAGGATGTGGAAGTTTTTCAGACCCAAGCTCCTCAATTTTTGCAGAAGTGATCCGAGCGGTATGAGGACGTGCGTTGTCGTGGTGGAACACGATTCCTTTCCGATTAACCAAAGGTCTCTTTTCTTTTAGTGGAGTGTTCAATCGATCCAGTTGTTGACAGTAGACTTGAGCGGTGATTGTTTGGTTGTGTGGTAAGGTTTCAAAGTGTATTACACCACCTTTCCCACCAAACACTAAGCAACACCTTCCGAGGGTGAAGAATTGGTTTTGGCTGTGGTGTCGCTGGTTCTCCGGCACAAACCCACTGTCGACTTTTCATCACCACTTTTTCAACCCACTTTTCATCACCAGTCACTAAACGGTGCAAAAACGGATCTTGGAGTTCACAGGAATGAAGAGCTGTGCTAATGTTTACCCGTGCCCTCAGATTGTCGACCGACAATTTATGTGGCACCCATTTTCCTAACTTAGGCACTTTCCAGAGTTGTTGCAAATGTCGATGGATGGTGGACGGGGATGAATTGAGTTTCTGGGCCAATTCTTCGACAGTTGTTGAACAGTCTTCTTCAAGTACGGCTAACAGCAGGTCACCATCAAACTCAGCAGGGCGTCCAGAGCGTGCTGCATCTGTCAAACAGCAGTCACCATTCCTAAACTTTTGAAACCATCTTTGACATTTCCTCACATGCAGAATATTGTTGCCATAAACGTCCTGAATGTTTCGCGTTGCTTCAGTAGCACTATCCTCTTTTTTGAACTCGTAAAGCATTATATGCCTGATATGCTCTTCTGATACCGCCATGTTTAAGAGGGGTTCATATAAAGCAAAACACACGTCTTCACTGGTCAAGGTCTGTAAAGTATGTAGCGAAACACGATAGATCTCTTCTTAGATATAACCTTCGGAAAATTTATGCTTAAACCGAATAGGACCAGTTTAAACTTAATCTATTGTAAAAAACGACATTACTTATGGGATGACCTGATAATTAGCTGGGGCAAATTTAAGGAGAATTAACTTCATTTCGCGGAATTTTCTTTATAAAAAAATAATATAATTAATTTGGGGTTAAAATCAATAATCTATGTTTTTCACTCCACTTTAGACCTACAGTATAACATGGAAACATGGTACCGAATCCACCACAGTTGGTAATTTAATATATATATATATATATATAGGATCAAGTAAAGATAAGCACCCCCAGCCTTCTTTAATTAGCCTTATAAGGCTAACATGCAAAAATATCACGACCTAACCTAACCAATCGTTAAGTCAACTGTACGCCCTTGACGATTGGTTAGGTTAGGTCGTGATATTTTCGTTAGTTAGCCTTATAAGGCTAATTATAGAAGGCTGGGGATGCTTGTCTTTACTTGATCATATATATATAAATATATATATATATATATATATATATATATATATATATATATAAATAAAACGTTTAAAGTGTGTATTGTTATTTTGTGTGCAGTTTTCTTTTATTGTTAATTAAATATACTAGCATGAAAGTACGAATTAATTTTAATTGAAGATAAATGAATAAAGGATTTCTCTTCTTGATTTCGCGGAATTTTCTTTATATAAAAATAGAAGTAATATAGAAAAGATTGTCAAAAGTAAATAGAGACTTTGGGTGTGGATTTAGAGTAAATGAAAGCGATTCAGGTCTCTCGAGTTATAGGTAAATTACATATTATTCTTATAAAGTATGTTATTGGAATAATGTACAAGATAAGGAACCCTGTGTATTTCTTTTATTATTAATATTGTTGTTTTATTTAATTCTTTTGCTAAGCCATGGATTAATTGTATTTCTTTTAAATATTTTGATTTGTCTAAATGTATTGTAATAATTCGAACAATTATGGAGAACGTTTTCTTGTCTTTTGTGGGCAGTGTAAAGCTTTCGCTTATCTAACTATATTGAGAAGACACAGAGGAATGACAAAAGTAAATAGACACTTTCAGTAATTTACTTATTTGTATTACTAAAAAAATTATTTGCCTCTGAAAGAAAGCTCAAATATGTTAGAAAAGTTTTTCCGAGTTACTGTAAGATTTTCTTTTAAATGTACAATATAAAGAATCCTGTGTATTTCTTGTGGGGATCGTTTAAATGTATTGAATTAATTCGAGCAATTAAGGAGAACGTCTCTCTTGCCTTTAATAAATAAGTAATTAAATTGAATGGTGCTCTCAGGTAACCCTGCATATATAAATAATTAAATAGTGGCCTCTGGAAACTCATCTACAAATAAATAAATAGTGCTTTCTGACGACTTACCCTAATAAGGTACACCTGAACATAATTAAATTATAGGATAGGGGTATCTGGCAACTCATCTAAATAAAAATTAAAATAAATGGTGCAATCTGGCAATTCACCCTAATAAGGTACACCTGAACATAACTAAAATATATAGGGGTATCTGGCAACTCACGACGCTCTATATAACACATGTTAGGCACCTGGACGCTCATTATGCGACGGTCACCGGTGGAATAAAGCACTCTCTCCTCTCTCCATTTTCCCTTTGTGGGGTGAGGCCATCCCACCTTCACCCCCAAAGACCCTCCTCCTTCTCCTTTCTCTTCCTCTCTTTGGTTAAGGTCACCCCTTTGGGGGGAGGTCATCCTCCCTTCTCCCCCCAAAGCTCTCCCCTTCATTGCAGCTTCGGGATAACCCCTCCACCCTTGTTGCATACCCCCTCCCCCATTTGCAGCATTGATATGTTGCAAGACCTCTCCCCCTTTGTTGTATAAACTCTTGCAAAATCCCCTTTGCAACATTGATCAACATTTGCAACATTGCATTGCGTTCCAGTTGAGCGATTTCTGACCTTCCTAGAGTCGACCGGCCACAAAATGCAGGACATGGTTGATGCTCTAAATAACATGTTCAACAAGTTGGGCATTGATATCCGTGCTTGCCGTGTTCAAAGTTACGATAATGCACTCAATATGTCGGGTTGTTATAAAGGAATGCAAGCCAAAATTTGGGAACAAAGCCCGACTGCGTCATTCATCCCCTGTACTGGTCACTCGTTCAATTTAGTAGGTAAAGAAGCTGCGTCGTCATGCCGAGAGGCTGTACTCTACTTTGATTTGTCATAAGGCACCTACAGTACATGTTTTCACCGACTCTACCGGCCAGTATAAACAGCTGAAAGACAGGCTTGAACCGTTGGGCATTCCAATGCCCAAAATGTTGTCGGCTACGCGATGGTCTTTCTGAACGGATTCCACAAATGCCATGCGAACAGGCTATACCAAAACTCGCGAATTCCTCAATGAGATTGTAGAGAATCTCGAACAGAAAACTGAAACGCGCTGCACAGCTGCAGGCTTGCGGAACAGAATGAATTGTCTAGAAACTTGCATTTTTGCTGTGTTCTGGCGTTCTGCAACGCTTCGCCCAGAAGAGAAAATCACTGCAAGCTATGCAATTGGATCTGAACACAGCAGTTGCACTCATGAAGTCACTGAAGACGTTCATCGAAAGCCTTGCCCATCGATTTGATGATTATGAGAAAGCAGGAATGGAGTTGTCGGACACGGACGAGTACACCGTCACTAAGCGACGACCACGGCAGAGCAACGTGCGCCTGCAGCCAGTCGGCGCTGTTTCTTCTACGTCGCAGGCCGTTGAGCAGGCACACACGACACCGACGCCAGCTGAGGCCGCTGCTGCCACTTGAAAGGATTTCAAGAAAAACTCGTTCCTGTCAACAATTCGCACGCTCATTAGCTGCCTTGACAAGCGACTCAAAGTCTACCATGAGATCTGCGACAGATTTGGCTTTCTGGCGCAGTTCCTTTCTTTATCTGCCGATGACCTTCGTGAAGCTGATCGGAATCTGCGTGCATTCTACTGCGATGACTTGGACGACGACATCAAAGACGAATTAATTCAGTTTCAGACATTTACAAATGCGTTTGCACACCAGAAAAGCAAGCCGATCTCTATGGAGCAGTTTTTGTACAATCTGATCATACACGAAGAAGTTCAGTCTATTTTTTCGAATTGTGAGATCATGCTCAAAATATATCTGACGCTGATGGTGTCTAATAGCAGTGGTAAGGGTTCCTTCTCAAAACTAAAACTGGTAAAAAATCTCATGCGGACTTGTATGCCTGAAGGCCACCTTAACTGCCTTACCTTGATGAGCTTACACTATGACTTGTGACGTCAAATAAACTTTGATGATATTATTGGCACGTTTGCCCGTCGTAAGGCTGGTAAGGTTTTTATGTAAACTGGTCTGCAGTCAGGGACAGACTTGACCGTTGCTTATTTTGCTTGCGTATTCTATTCGTTTTATGATTCTGTCTCTCTTGTCTTTAGCTTTAATTTCATGAAAATAATGTTTTGGTCAAACATTGCGTTTGAGTGCAGATTTGAACGTTTTGTGGGAACTAGGAAAACTTTAGTTCGACCGCTTGCACAGTAGGGTGGAGAGAAAATGGCCTTTTTTTCAACTTTTTCTTAAAAACCAAATGGGTAGTGTGAAAAATGTGCCAAATGGTCTTAAATGAAGGCATGCAAAGTTTGAAACCATTTGGACAAGTCTTTTAGGTGACCCTAGGGCATAGAATTTTTTTTTTTTTTAATTAGGTGATTTCAATATTTTTTCATTTTTCAAGAAACCCATCCCTTCTTTGCGGTAGCTTGTGTTAGGTTCACTATAAGTCCAATCATCAAATAAAATTTACAGAATGAACAATTTTAATTATCTTGAGGTGCCCCCCAGGCGCTCAAAGAACCATTATTTTCCATACAGCTCTTTGCTTATTCTGACTTATATAGTATATAAGGTCAGAATAACCCAGAACTCACCACGAGGAGGTGGCTCTATATCGAGTTCCATCCGTGCCCAGCCCAACCACCCAACCTAGCAAGGCACTTCTAATCAGTCATCAACATTGCTAATAAGATGTCTGTCAACGAGTTCTGCTATTATATCTTATAACGAGTACTGAGACTTGATGTCAAATTTAGATATTAGTTTCCTTGAGGCAAGTCTGGCCCCTATGAATCCATCTCTAGATTTCACTCAACAAACATAAGATGATGCCTCAAGTTACCAGTTTAATTACTCTTCCCACTGCTTGTGTGTGGCAGGGATACTTCCTGATTTCAAGCTTGCCTCGTTCAATTAATTGTTTTTCTATTTCACTGTCTGTTAGGCTCATTGTCAAAGAAGATTCAGTTACTTCAGTTCTTTGCCAATTGATCACCTCCGTGTAATCATTGCAGTCAAAATTCAGTTCGGGAATTTCAAAGTGACGAATTTCACTTTTCTTTTCCTCCCTGGCTTTCTTGATTCTCAGCCATCCAAGCTCTCGTACATATTCCCGTTCATCTTGCAGCATTGAGAGAAGGATGTTTTCAGGATGAGCGAAATATGCGTTTCTTTGAATAGCTGGACGAATTATATTCACAGTTTCTTTCTTCAAAGTTTTTGATAGTTGTATGGTTTTGCAAACATTCCTAGCGCCATAGACGACAGATGAATTTGATTTTATCTGAAACCACATCGGTGCGTACACTTTCATTATGAATTCAACAATGCAATTAGATTCTCTGTTGGATCATCTGTTGATATATATAAACGGAGTATTCGATTTGCTGTTGTTAACCATCGAGAGTGGGACATCTTTCCTGGATTACGGGGAGGCAAATCTTCAGGAACATTTTCTGTCGAAACAGCTTTATGAATATCATATAGATATTTTTGGTCAGAACTTAATACCTCTGAATCGACTGACTGTATCTCTGAATCACTTGGTAAGAATTCTTTCAAAGGGAGCTTCTGACATTCTTGAAGTTGTTTGCCAATTACACCTGTAAAGCCGCGCGGACCCGTTGTTTTTCCATCCAGTTGTTGAATTAAATGACGCAATGGGAGCTCATTTGCATGTAGTTGGCAAACAAACCATTGTAAAGGTCTTCCAAGTTTTCCTTCAAGTAATGTGCAAACACCGCCCTTGGTGCCTGTGTTGACGGCTGTTCCATCGCATCCAACTACGGTAATATTTTCAGTCGATATTTTTTTTCTCGTCTAGGAACATCAAAATATCTGTAGCTATGTTTTGTGCTGATCCTGTTGTTGGTGAGAAATGGCCAATAAATTTTGATTCAGGTTCGGAAATAACAGCAACATGTTCTTGAAGAACATTTTTGCGGTAGAATTTGCAACCTTTCTTTTCCGGTATAATTGTTGTATCTTTGTGACCATCGAAATAGATACTTTCGATGGCGGTTTCACTTTCTGCTGCTGCCTCTTTTTGTACTATTTCTCTTTTGCGTTTCCTCTCCTGTCGTATTTTGCTGCGATCTATGACTTTGGATGAATTTTCTTCAGAAATGATGCCAATATCTTGCAAGACAGAGGTTGATATCAAGGCAGCTGCGCGGTCAGACACTCCTGTTCTATCGCACGCCAGAGCTAAGGCAGGTAAAACCGATTTCTGTTCCGTAAGTTTCTGCTCCTTTTTCTGCCTTTTTTGGGGAGGAATATAATTATCATCATATTCATTAGAGGACGCCTCAGTACTTGAGACCGACGTTTCTTCTGATAAATCAACTGCCTCTGATGTACCTTCTGCTAGGCTTCTCAGGCTGCGGGATTTTCTAATTGCCGTTTTTTGTAGCCTTCGCGCTGTTTCAATATCTGCTACTCCGATGAACATTTTTCGCTCTGTTCGTTGATCCATCAAGAAATCATGTTCTAAAACAGGGACTTTGGAAGCCTTCGTACACGAGCATCTTTCAAAACACTTGCACTTGCATGCAGCAATGTCAAATAATTTCTTAGCTTCATTTTTTAATTTATTTATTTTCTCTTCATAACTTTCATTTTCCCGCCGCCCCTTGAATCCTTTTAATATCGTTTGATACTTCTTGTGGTGTACTTTTAACATATTCAAAATACGTTTCTCTGATAGCACTGGGATAGATGCTTGGAGTAAATATCGATTATTTTCTTTGTAAGATTCTTCGCAATGACATCTACAGAAGGATCTTTATTTGACATTTGCTTTAGTCGATATCTTTCCCAGAGAAAACACTTCATCACGTCTTCATAAGTTGGAAGTTGACTCATTTAAGTCGTTACCACTGCCGAAAATGGGGCACAAGTTTGCTTGCCTTGTACGCGAGGAAGATGGTCTACTTGAGTCCTGCATCTTGAAAGAAAACGAATAGCACCGTCTTCTGTTACTGCAAGGCTAACACTGGCCTGTCAGGCTGTGAGTCAGAGAGAGAGTGAGTCCGTGAGAGAGAGAGAGTGGTGATGTTGATGTATCTATCTATATCTAATGTATCTATCACTACCGCTAAGTAACTACTGAAATATATTGACTTGTACAAATTCTTGAATATATATAATAAATGACATATTTTAGCATACTTTACCGTCTCCACCCTACTGCACAGGGCCCGTGATGGGCTTGATCCGAGCCTGGTTGATCTATATCATTCTGCTTACATTAGGTCCCTAAGGAGGCTTAGTAGAAACAGCTTTCTTTAAAAGCTATAGCTTAGTAAGACCTTCTTTGGCTTTCTATAGCCTATTGATATTCGTATCGTCTTTTCCTAATTACGTCGAAATTAGGAAAAGTTATTGCTTCAAATATGAAATGATGAAAATATACAATACAATATTTATACAATATACAATATTTATTAGTTATTAAGTAATAAAACATTAGAAATGTTTAGGTATATGCAGAGAGGTGTATTCGAACTAAAAACCCCATTCTGTTACCTTTCTGAAGAAGAAACCTGAATACTAAAATATACATCAGTTATAAAATAACTGGCAAATAAAAATAGGAAGATTTTGTGGGTACACCTAATATACTGAACATACCTTGTAATCTTGTAGATGTTCCATGTATCGTTCTCTATTCACACGGAGGACAAGCTGTGGCATATATATATATAGTGGGCCTAGTTTTAGCCGTTTGAGGTGATGCTGATTAATTTGGTGCTAATGATTAATTGATATAATGATTTATTGTTAATGACAGGCTGGGTCAACTATTTATGATGTCCTACAGTATCACCGGTTGAAAGTGGCTAATGGAGTAGGCCTACTATAATATTTCTGAGTGACACGAATTGCTTCGAGGTCACCAGCTTGGATTACACCCAAGCAAATATTGCTAAGGTTGTGAAGGTTATAAAAGGCACCTTATTGTTTTTGTATTTAATTAAGAAAATAAATCTGTTATTTGTTCACAGTGAATAACAAATGATTGACAGTAATTATATTGAATAACAATTATTTAACAGCATTATATTATGCTAAGATGACATGGAGCTGAGCCAATAAGTAAAATGGTTGAGAGCTTAATTGTCAAGTAATGCAACACAGCATGAAATATGAAACCTAGTGATAAAAAAAATTATGCACGTACGTTTTGGTACACCGAATAGATTATAATTATGTAACACACTGATTATGAGATTAAAGGTTATGCATGAATGAACATGGAATAAATGATGCAGCCTAATAATAATAGAAATTATGCACGTACGTTTTGGTACACTGAATTGATTCGTAATACACTGATTTAGGTAGGCTAAAAGTCATGCATAAATGGAACATGGAATAAATTATACAGCCTAGTGTGGGTTTGCATTAGAGAATTAGTCTGATGCACAATCAATAATCAAACGAAATATCACCATAACAGGGTGATACACAGTTATTATATTATAATGACACTTGGATTAGAAAATAGGCCTACTGCGTTTCAACCAGAGTTAGTTTGAACGATTTGTAAAACACTTTGGGAGTATAGCCTACCGTTCAGCGGTAGGCTGATGTAGGTTTCACGCGAGTTACTTAGAAAAGATGCATTTATCTTACCAGGACGTCGAATACCTCTGGTGAAGAAGTGTTGAAGGTAAAATTATTACTATAGGCTCGAGGTGCCGTTGACCGTCCTATTGAAGCTTGTTGAACGAGCATTGGTCGTGTCGATTAGTCCTCTTGAGATGAAGATGCTTGAAGGTTGACCTTGTAGAACGTAGGAAGAAAAACTTAATTACTTTATTAACATTAGTTTATTGACTTACTACAGGTATTAGTGTATTCAAAAACTGAAAACATCTGCCACGGAGAAAGGCCCGCATGTTATTCTGGAGCACTAGCATGTTCTGAAATAATAATAATGATTGGGATTGTTTAACGTCCTTCGCAACATCTAAGGTCATATGAGGGAAGGAACCTACAGCTTTACGTAGGATTCGAACCACCGGTCGCTACATAATCTGGACACGGAGGACGGTCTCCCATCCAACTACTACCCAGACCCAATGTCGCTGAACTTCGCTGATCAACGAGAAGCGGTGTTACGACATTGGCTACAACGCAGCCCATGTTCTGAAATAAGTTCATGAAATTCATAAGTTATCAACAGGCTGTAAACATTTAATCCCGGTTAGCTTAACTGAATGCCCGGTTAGGTTAATTGAATGTCTGGTTAGGTCAACTGTACACCCTTGACAATTGGTTAGGTTAAGTCGTGATATTTTCCTTAGTCGAAGTGGCTTAAGGATCAAGGAAAATATCACAACTAAACCCAACCAATAGTCAAGGGTATACAGTTGACTAACTAGACATTCAATTAACCTAACCAAGATTAAGTGTTTACAGCCTGTTGATAAATTATGACTAAGAATAGTGGTGACTATGATATATAAAATATATAAAATAATTTGAAACTTTCTAAAGTATTGACACTAATTGTTATTTGGAAGCTTGTTCCATTCACCCACCACTCTGTTCCCAAACCACTGCCTCCCTTTCTTCTTTTTAAACCAAAATTTGTGTAATATTAGTAAGTACCTTTGAAATAAACTTTAAGTAGCTGACACCAAAGAGGGCATATTCTGGCCTGGGGGGTGTCTGGCATATGCCAATTTATACCCGGGAATAAAGTGGCTAGGGGGTATAATTTGGCCTTTACACCGGTACAGCACACATAATCTCTTAGAAGCTGTTCCAGAAAGAAGGTATGTGTTTGATTTTTCCAGGAAAGATCACGAAAAAAGGAAACAGGAAAAGGAATAAGAAGGAGTGAGTTGTGTATTGTTGAAGATAAGGAGATAGTCGCGTGGAAAATTATGACGAGTAGACAGATGAAGGAACTAGGTTTTTGAGACACTGAAAACAACAGGTTATCTCTGCTCCAATCAGAAATAGTAGAATGACTGGAGGTCAGGTGCACCATAGCCATCCTACGCAAATCATGGGGTGACTGTTGAGAGAGACGCATTGTGGACCGGATAAAGGTAAAGTAAAGGGTGGAATCATCGTCATAGGAGTGGATAGGACAGGAAGTGCGCCTTAATAGATCATTGATAAATAAAACGAAAAGATTGGGCGAGAAGAAAGGGCCCTGAGGAACATCACTATTAGTAGCTTTAGGAGAAGAACAATGACCATCTTCAACCGCAGCTGTAGATCGGACAGAAAGGAAATCAGAGATGAATGCACAGATACAAGGATAGAAACCGAATGAGGGCAATCTGAAAATTAAAGATTTGCGCCAGACTCTATCAAAAGCTTTCGATATGTCTAGTGCAATATCAAAGGTTTCACCGAACTCCCTAAAGTAGGATGACCAAGAGTCAGAGAGATATGCAAGAAGATCGCCAGTATAGCATCCCTGCGGAACCCATATGACGATCTGAAAGAAGAGTGTGGCTAGAGAGGTGTTTAAGAATCTTCCAATTAAGGATAGAATCAAAATCTTTAGAAAAGCAAAAAATCAATGCAATTGGATGAGATTTCGAGGGTTGAGAGCGGTCACCCTAATTTGGGACAGGTTGAATGAGAAAACACTTCCAGCAGGAAGCTAAATTACTGCATAAAAGACAAAAACGAAAGTGTTTGCCTAGGATGGATGTCAGCACAGAAGCACAGTTCTTAAGAACAATAGGACTGCATCAGGACCGCACGCCTTTCTAGAGTTTAGCTCGAATAGGGCAAAAAAATCCTTGGAAGAGATTATAATTTCAGACATAATTAAATCATAAAGGTGGAGGATATGAAGAAAGAGCATCAGAATATATATATATATATATATATATATATATATATATTAGGGTGATTCAAATATGGGGGTAAAAAATTTTTTTTATATATTTTAATGTGTTCAACCCTTTAAATGGTTCATTTCAGCATAAAAACAACTATCCTAAAATATTTTAGCAAATTTTTAATTTTTAGGGGTTGCTACCAGCAATTAAAAATTGACAGAACGACTCAAATTGTCAAATTTTTCCACACCACCCAGTGGGTACAGTACAAGGCGCATTGCTTTTTTTTAATGTGGAAAGCTCCCCCGTAGGTTCTACCATAACCACAAGCATGCATAATTAAACTAGCATGATATTTGAGACATTAGCTGTCCTTACTTCATCAATGTTTCTTTCTATCAGGGTAAACAGCCCTGTAGTTTTCACTACTTGTAGCAAGAATTGTTTTTGATCTTCGTCATGTGTTAGTATTTTATTATATTCATCCATTAATTTTACTCTTCTTTCCGCTATATCATTCACGACTTTCCACTGTTTGATAGATTTCTTAGCGGAGTTATACTCTTCATCATTATGCCATTCTTTAGCATCTTTGAGTAAAAATTTTGAACTAAATTCTGTTATTGTAAAGAATCTTTGAGTATTTGATGACAAAATCTTCTAATTTCTTCGTTGGAATAAGTGCAGGATCTAGAAAAGCCCGTTTTGCAGGAAGAGTTTCTGTTGTATTTTGCAAGGCCTTTACAATTTTGTTTTTCGTTTCAGTAGGCACTTCATCATCATAAAAGGCCAAGGCTACCAATTCTTCTGATAGGTACCAGAGGTGACCTAACAGTTTTTTAATAGCAACAAATGCAATTGTGTCATTTATTTGTTTGTAGACTACAAGATTCTGTAATAATTCCAGAGCAAGACGAGGAGCGCAAGATGGCACAGGAGCTGTAAACCATGCCTTTACATATAACCGAGTAGCAAATAGACAGATGTCTTTTAGTCCTTTCTTGTCTTTTACTGAAATTTTGAACTGAGATTTGAACATAAAAAATTTTAATGAATATGTAATTTTGGCCATCCACCTAGCCCGATGAAGTTCCGCTGGATGTTTAAATTTGATTCCACCTTTTGGTTCACCTCTCAAAAAAATAATTGTTAACTGCAATAGTTCTAGGTAATCGTCTCTTGGTTGGAATGTATCTAGTTGATTTGTTGCAAATATAATTATGTCATCTTTGATGTCATGAATATTTTCATAGATATCTGGATCTGATAATGCTGTCTCGTAGTCCTCCTTATTAATGCTTGACCATTTTTCTCTGAACTTCTTAAAAAGGACTATATCTGGGCCAGAAGATGGTGATAAAGACTTTGAAACAACAGATTCCAGCATAATTTCAAATATATGGTGTCGACATGCCAGCCACAATAAATCGTTGTCGAATTTTTGTTCTAGAAGAATAGCTGCACCATTTCTAGGACCAGTATTGGCTGCCGTTGTATTGAAACACATGCATTTTATTTGTTCGCAGATGTCCCATTCAAGCGATGTCTGATTATTTGCATTAAAAAGAGACGCATTTCTGTCACTCAATTTTGCAACATCAAGACTTCCTAATAATTTATCATCAAACAATTTTCTACGTTTGCCAACCTTACTTTTCCATGTTGAAGGTTGTGCAGCACAGAAACCAGATTCATCACTTTTACTCTCCTCTGATTCTGATTCTGATGATGTACTGGTGAGTATGACAGCCTCTTCACTCTTCTTTCTTTTGATCTCTTCTTCTGCTTTCCTCTTTTCATAACGTTGTTGCTTTTCTGCTGGTCTTTGCTCTTTTTTAGCAACAGCCTTATCAATGGTACCCATTTTTCCATGACGTCCTTTCTCACGTTGCATTTTCAAGAATTTCTTATCATCTTCTATTTTTATAAGCTGCATAGCATTCTCATGAGCAATGTCAAATAAGTTTCCCAGTTTATCTTTCCATTTTTCTTCTTTATTATTTAAATTTTGAGACCTTTTCAATTTGTTTGCTTTGTTTTTATTAAGCAGCTGTCATTCCTTTAGTATTCCTTGAATTTTATCTACTACATGTATTCTTTGTTTTGCTGGTATTCCTGCTTTTTTCCAAACTGCTAGCACATCATCTGCAGTAGAGCAGCATGATTCTCTAATGTCTTGCTTTTTAATATTTCTGTAGTGCATGAAGAGGGCCATCATTTCCTTCTCTGATGGTAATACGGATGTTTTTAGTACTGCAGAGGGCTGCCCAATTAGCCATACTTCAGTTTCTTTTCTTGTAGAACTTCTCCAAAATGAGCAACTGGGTGATGGTGAGTTAGGCCTAGCTTCCATAATCGATTAATTGGTATCAAAATTACGAGTTCCAAGCAACAATTAAAAGCAAGCTAGTATATAAACCATTAATTAAAAATTCTGAAATATAAACAATTAAACATAAAATCATAAGTTGTAAAAACAAACAAGTTGAAAAAGAGGGAAACTTTGACGCCTGGTAGCACATAGTAAATTTTATTTAAAATTCACCAAATTTGGCATACACTACTTTTTTGTCATAGGGAACAAAAATACAGGTTCAACAATTAAAAAAAAACTTTGATTTTTTTGAATCACCCTAATATATACCCGGGATCTTCCGATTGCCGGTCAGAGGTCAGATATGATAACCACTACACCATGGGCCTCACTCGATCAGAAGTCGTAATTCTCCTACATACGCGCAGAAACCAGTGCCCCGAGGGAGCACCTCCCACATGCCGCACATATATACATTTCAACTGCAAACAACACACAGTATAATTAACGTAAAGAACGACGCTTGTATAGAAGAACATTCCGCGCAAGATGAGCAGGGAGAACGATTCCCGGGTGGTTACCTCATTTTTTGATTTGTTCGTTCTCCCTCCTCATCTTGCGCGGAATGTTCTTCTATACAAGCGTCGTTCTTTACGTTAATTATACTGTGTGTTGTTTGCAGTTGAAATGTACAGTATATATGTGCTGCATGCGGGAGGTGCCCCCTCGGGGCATTGGTTTCTGCGCGTATGTAGGAGAATTACGACTTCTGATCGAGTGAGGCCAATGGTGTAGTGGTTTTCATATCTGACCGGCAATAGAAAGATCCCAGGTTCGATTCCAGGGTGGTTACCTCATTTTTTCATTTGTTCGTTCTCCTTCCTCATCTTGCGCGGAATGTTCTTCTATACAAGCGTCGTTCTTTACGTTAATTATACTGTGTTGTTTGCAGTTGAAATGTATATATATATATATATATGCAAATAACTGCAATGACCGCGCAGTATATAAATGAATAGAAACGACATAAGTATTAAGGAACGTTTCTGCACACGAGGAGGAGAGATAACGAAATAATGAAAAATGAGGCGGTTCGCCTCATTTTTCATTATTTCGTTATCTCTCCTCCTCGTGTGCAGAAACGTTCCTTAATACTTATGTCGTTTCTATTCATATATATATATATATATATATATATATATATACTTGTTTAAAGTTCCGTACATAGATCTCTCATCGTGAGAAGGTCAAGCTCACACGACCTGCTGGCTCCATTTCTGAAGTTGGCTTGTTCAAGTAGGGAATCGTTTTCGTGACTTTTTCATTATATATATATATATATATACAGGGCGTCCCAAAAAAATGTATACACACTTTAAATACTTATAAAGGCAGTGTTTATTACAATACATTTCATTTTCAAAATGTAATAGAATCTACAGACATTATTTAATTGTTTTGTCAACGCCTGTTTTCAAACTGACGTCCGTTCTGGTCAGGCACTGCTGATAACGCGAAGCAATGGAATCGCAAACATCACGAAAAATTCGTTTGGTATTTGTGTGCATTCTCTTCAATGGCTGCTCTCAATTCAGCGACTGTTGCAGGTTTTATAGCGTAGACTTTGTCTTTTAAGTATCCCCATAAAAAAAGTCTAGTGGTGTGAGGTCTGGTGAACGCGGAGGGTATTCTACGAAACCCCTTTGTCCAATCCACATCCACATCGTGCCAAGTACCACTCGCAATACTCCACTCTTCGGTCCGGATCATCATCTTCATTAATGACATGGACTAATCTTGGAATGTAACTTTTCCATTGACAGCGCTTCAAAATGCGTTGGACAGACGATTCTGAAATTCCTACCTCACGACTCGCTTGCCGCACAGATTTTCTTGGACTTTGGTGATACGTTTCCAGTACTTTTCTTGCTTTGTGGGGCTTGTCGATGTCCGTGGTCTTCCGGAACGCTTCTTGTGGACATTCTGAACAGTTCCATCGGCTTCAAACTTATCTCTAATTCGAGTGATGGTAAATCGCGTTGGTGGATCTGTTTGAAACTCCCTCCTAAACTGTCTTTGCACTTCAACTGCGTTTTCACACTTCAGTAGCATTTTAGAATGAATTCCTTTGTTCAAAGCTTAGTCTGACTGCCATTATTAATTCTAATGGGTTTAACTTGGAAAGAAAGAAACATCAATTGAGCTATCAGCTGTTAAAGTGTGTATACATTTTTTTGGGACGCCCTGTATATATATATATATATATATATATATATGGGTTGGAACGACACTATAAATTTCATTTGGTAGGATTCACGAGTGAAGAAATTAAAACATGACCAAATAAAATGAAAACGCGAGATTTATTGAAATGGCAGAAGTACGATAATCACTCGAACTCTGCTGTAAACACATAATACTGCTCCGGATAAAAAACATCATCAATCTTCAGCTATTAATAAAGAGGGTGGACGAAATAACGATTTTTTTTTGTTTTTAAAAGCTTCATTTTAGTTTCACAATCAACGAGTGACGTTAGGTTTTAAATATTAGTTAAAGGTCTTAAGTTAATGACTGTATCATTTTAATTACTGGAATTTAAGTGTACACATGAAGCCCGAACTGTATTGGCTGGCTTTTGGCGTTTTAAAAATTCTCAATTTTCGTTATTTCCACGCTGAACTGCTCATTTCATAAATTATCTCCCTTGAAAGATGTTTTTTTTCCTTATTAAATTTCTTTTCAATTCACACCCATTACGAATTTCAGCGTTAATTCTTTCTAATTATAGAGCTTATCAAACCTGGGACTACGATAGGACCTCTCCAAAGCTAATTTTTATTTAGGAAGACGAGACGTTATGTCCAAAGGAACCCACACAATTACTAAATATACATGTCTCTGTAAGTGCATCGTGCAAATGTGAACCCCCCCACCCCAGCTTGGTTACAGTGCTCTAATTCAAGAAATTCAGTAATCTTCTTATGTTACTTAACGCTTCTTCAGACTATTATCAGTATCATATTACGCCAAAAACTCACATATCCTGTGAAGCAAAAGATCTTTTTTAAGTATTAGGTCTAACTTCTTTGTGAGAGATTAACTTTGGGTAGGATCAAAGTCAGTGGTTCCCAACCTCGGGATTGCTGAGCAAATTTCTTAGAATCGTCGGGACTAACGAGTGCAGTACTAAAAATTATAATTAAGGTGAAAAATCTTAAAATGACTATGACCCAGCTGGGTCCTATCTACTTAGCAGATAGTTTGGTTAACCTTGGTTTTTCCTTCCCGCGAATTGTTCATTCTGACAAAGGTCAAGCTTGTCAATCCATCTTAGACCTACAGTTTAACGTGGAATCCGAACCACGCCCCACCAGCAGCCCAGCGTCTTAACCACTAGGCTACCCAGGATACCTATTTATTTACCAACCAATTTCTTTATTCTCTGGAAGGATGAACAGCTGGTTTTTGCTGCGCGCCGCCTGCCTCACCGGGTGAAGATCCCGGGCCGATGGATGCGTAGTCAGCGACGCTAACCACTACATCACTGAAGTGCATATATATATATATATATATATATATATATATACACACAAACTCAGAATGGTCCCCTGAGAAATTTATATGTTAAACACAGACCGTGCATGGAACAAGGAAGCTATATTTATGGGATCTCTTTGCGAGAGACCCGTTGCCCACGAAAAAGAAAAACTATGGTATTTGTCATTTACCATTACTTATTCGGACTATAGTGGATTTAATTTTCCAGAAGAGTTCCTTGTTCCATGCACGGTCTGTGTTTAACATATATATATATATATATATATATATATATATATATATACACGGTGAACCAAAAGTAGGTGGACAGTAGGTTGAATACGGTTTGTGTTATATTATATTATAACTATGGTGTTCATTATAACTATGGTGTTTGTGTTTTATTATATTAAATATTATAACTAATTTATTTAAATTTTATTTTGTATTATAGTATACAAAAAAATTAAATATGTATTCTCAAAATAAACGTTATCATTTACTGTCCACCTACATTTGGTTCACCCTATATATATATATATATATATATATATATATATATTTCAGCATCGATACATTCACAGTTTAAGTGGAAGTATGAAGAGTTAAACACTTTATATAATTTATATATATATATATATCAGTGGCGTGCGGTGGGTGTCCCCACAGGGTAAGCGGTAGCTGCAAATAATATATATATATATATATATATATATATATATATATATATATATAGAGTGTATATATACATTATACAAGCATCATAACTTTATATTAGTTTTCGATTACTGTAGTAATATACTTACTTTTTGTAATTTGACCTTTAACTGGGTAGGCGGCTTACCCTGACTGCACGCCACTGATATATATATATATATATATATATATACACAGTATATACCATATGATGGTTTCGAACGACGAATTAGAATTGACCTGCGTTGAACCCATATACAGTATATATAAACCCATAACCGCTCATTTTTGCATTTGCAAAATTTATTCTCACACCAGGATTCGAACCCTCGAATCGTGGTGTACTTGACTCCGAGACCCTGGCATTGACTATTAGTTAGAATAAAAGTTAAAAACCTGGCGACATTTCATCACCCGAAGAAAACACAACGCTTTTACGTCCAAAGGTGTTTTCACGTTGCCAAGTTCCTGCACCAGAGCCAATGGACACTTAATTCAAATCTACCCGGGAAACACAAGGGTACCATTAGATGGAAATACATAAATGCGTAACCCCCTGATGGATAACTTTGGGGATTGTTTCTCGAGATACATGGACAATTTCAAAACATTCATTTGTACTAACAGGCCCCGTCACAGTCAGTGACATCTTTTTTTCAAGCGTCTGTTTTCCAGGGCTGTGGAGTCGGTGATAAAATTTGCCGATTCCAACTCCGACTCCGACTCCAAAAAATTTAACATTCCGACTCCGACTCCGACTCCAGAAATCTGACTTGTATAATTACGACTCCGACTCCGACTCCGATGGAATGTTAAGACCAAATTGATTACGATTAGCTTTATTAGGCCAATGGAGATTCAAAAACAAGGCATTTCGTCACCACCACATGACTCATCAGGTTAGTTAGTGGCTGTAACTATGCCTTAATGGCTTTTCTTCTCTTTATTAAAAAATTACAATAAATCCCAAAATACAAACTGATTGAAACTTAAACAAAATAAGATTATTATTGTTTTAGCAAATTAATAAGATGTTTTTGTATTATTATAAACATCCGTAACAAAATGTACTAACCTAAACTGAATTTGTTCTTAAAAAAAGGATCGCTTCCATTAAATCTTCTTTCAGTGATGCTTATCAAAATTATCAAATTGAAATCTAAAAATCTGAAAAAGATTTAGGGTTGCTAGTACAAAATTTTTAAATTTCCTTATTATTAATTATGTTAATTAATTAATTATAATCCTTATTAATTATAAGCAACTATATTTATATATTATTTATATTTATATTTTTATATGTTATATATTATATATTATTTATATATTATATTATATATTAAAACATTAAGTTAAATCTATTTTATTCATAAAATTGAGCTAGGCCTAGGCTGCTATGGTTATAATTGAAGGATTTACACCGACTCCGACTCCGACTCCATCCAACTATGCACTTCCGACTCCGACTCCGACTCCACTCAAAATTGACCGACTCCACGACTCCGACTCCTGACTCCGACTCCTGACTCCGACTCCGACTCCACAGCCCTGCTGTTTTCATCCTATTATTCTGTCTAACCCATCCCTTTATATATATATATATATATATATATATATTTTTTTTTTTTGCTTAACCGGCGATTCGTACCTAAAGTGGTACATATCTCGGCAAGACAGAGGGTGGGTGGTGTCGCTGAGATGGGAGTATTGAACTGGGGGGTGAGAAGGTTCAGTTATTGAATATGTGGGAGGGGGTCGTATGGATTTAGATGCGGTGAAGTAGTCGAGAGTGGGTGAGGTACGAGAAAATCGCTTCCGTTGAAAAGTGGGGGACTTCGGCGAGTGTGGACTGGAGACGTTTGGACGCGGGAATGCGGGACAGGTAGGGGAAACAGCTGTGGCAGAGGTCAGACAGATTCGGGCATTCGACCAGGAAATGGACGACGGTGATGGGGGTATGGCAGATGGGGCAGAGCGGGATTGGCAATTTAGCCATAGGGTGATCGTGTGTGCTTCGTGTGTCCCAGGCGAAGACGGGCTAGAATTACTTCTTTATGACGCGACCTATGGAACGAGGAAGCTCAATCTCCACGTTGTGGTTTTATCCGATGGAGTTTGTTGTTTGTGACCTGGTCCCATTCCCGTTGCCAGATGGAACGGAAGTGGGAGCGGAGAGTATTAAGTACCGGGTCCAAGATTCGGAGGGAAGTGCTGGAGGCAGATCCGTATACAGCGCTTCCATAGTTCAGCTTTGACTGGACCATGGAAGTGTAAAGACGGAGGAAGGGGCGTCGGTCAGCGCCCCATATGGTGTGGGAAAGGTGGTCTAGGAGAACGAGGGGACGCTGGAGTGTGTTTCATGTGCCTGAACTGGGAATCTAGTTGACCCGTCGATCAAAGGTCATGTCCCTGAAACGCGCATGGGCAACACTTCGAGGGGCTCGCCGTATAGCGTGACCGAAGGGGCAGGAATGGATGTGGATCTTCTGCTGAAGACCATGCGGAAACCAACTGATGTCGCTCACCTCTACACCCGATGGATGGCGAGTTGAATTTGTCGTTGGACGACGGGCAGTTTCCGCCCCGCGAACCATATCGCAATGTCGTCTGAGTAGATGGAGGAACGGACGGTGGGTGGAAGGGATTTTGCTACTGTGTTCATTACGATTGAGAAGCATATGACACTGAGGATGCTTCCCTGTGGGACTCCGTCCTCTTACTCAAAGGTGTCTGAGAGGACTGAGCCCATAAGTACTTGAAAGGTCCGGGAGGAGAGGAAGCCCTTGATGAAGGTCGGCAGGGCTCCGACGAAACGCAAATTTTGGAGCTGATTGAGAATTATACGTCGATGGGTGGTGTCGTAGACCTTCTGGATGTCGAACAAAGTGGACAGGACAAACTGTCCCCTATTGAAGGCGTTCTGTATATCTCGTCTGAGATGCAGGAGGGGGTCTGTAGATGAACGAAACTGTCTAAAGCAAGAATAGGTAGCCGGGAGGGAGTCATTGTTTACAAGGAAAAAGAGAGTCGCGCGGCGATCATTTTTTCAAAGATTTTGCAGGCGCAGCATGTTAATGCGATTGGTCTATAATTAGTGGGATCGAGGGGGTCTTTGCCAAGTTTGGAGATTGGTATTATATGGGCCTCTTTCCACCGAGAGGAGAAAGTGCTCTCGATCCATATACGGTTGTAGAGATCTAGTAGGAACAGTTGCATAGTAGAATGGAGGTGTTGTATCATACAGTAAGGGATGCCGTCCGGGCCAGGGGAAGGAGACCGTCTAGAGGCCAGTGCCGCCTGTAGCTCTTGCATGCTGAACAGCCGATTGTAGGGGTTGTCGAGGGATGGTGAGCAGCTCTTCTTAGGGGCCGGCGCGTGGGGCCTGTATGTGGAGGAGACGGCAGCGAAGGTAGGTGCTAGAATATTCGCCACTGACCTAGGTTCATAGAGAAGTTCGTCATTAGTTCGGAGGACCTCGGATCGGGAGGGGGCATGTCGTCTTGCCACACTCCGTACCTTCTTTCAGTTGGTAGCCGATGGTGTGGAGGAGGTGATATCTGATACAAAGGTACGCCAGGTAGCTCGGCGCGCTTTCTTCATGGCACGGCAAGCAACGGCTCTGGCCCGCTGCATGTCCATGCAATGGGTAGGGGTTCGCGTACGATAAAATCGTCGGGTAGCCCTCGTCTTGTCTCGAATGACCTCCAAGCACTCTGGGTTCCACCAGGGTACTCGTCGGGCTCGGGAGGTAGGCAGAAGATCGTGGGATGCTGGCGCTTGCTGCTGCCAGAACAGTCGCCTCAAAGTATGCACTGCATTCATCGGTGGATGGAAAGTGTGCCGTTGTACAACGTGTGAAAGTGTTGTTTCGGAAAAGGGACCAATTAGCTCTGGCCGTTATCCACTTCTCCGTGGTACCTGAACGGTCTGGGTGTGCCGATTTAATGTGAGGCAAACAGTGAAGTGGTCACTGTCATAGTCGTCCCGAAGCATTTGCCAGGTGAAGTCTAGGAGGCCATCCTTCGAGATGAATGACAGATCTATACAGGACGGGGTGCATCTGGTGGCGTGGTAGTGTGTGGGACAGCCGTCGTTGAGGCATTCGAAGGAGAGTTAAGCCATGAGGGTAATCAGGGTTGGAGCCACAAAAGTGGAGGTCGTATCTCCCCACAGGGGGTGACGACTATTGAAATCGCCCAAGAGTAGGAAGGGCCTGGGGAGTTGTTGAACAACCTCAACCAGGTCATCGCGGGAGACTTGGGAATGAGTGGGGGATTGTTTGTCCAGGAACATCCTGGCAGCAACCACCTGTAACGGGGATCTGATAGGGAGGTTGTGGAAGGGGACTCTGCGGTGGACGAGGATGGCAGCCCTACTTCGTGTGCAGGTAGGAGACGGGGAGGTAGTGCTAGAATATCCGGTGGGGCAGAGCATTGGTCTGGTCTCCAGGATTAGCTCCTGGAGACAGACACATACCGGGCGAGCAGAGGCAATCAAAGAATTTAGGGCTTCATAATTCGCGAAGATTCCCCTGCAGTTCCATTGTAGGATTGTCGCTTTTGCGGGGTCCATTGTTTGACGAGGGAAAAGTGGAGAGGGTGAAGATGCTAGGGAGTTGGATTGTGGATGGAGATCTAGGTTCATGATGGCGGAGTATAAGTCAGGGGCCTGGCGGGTCACCTGCCGTTCACCAAAGAGGGACTCGGCCGACCTGCCAACCCCTTCGGGGACTGTGAAGCTGAGTCGACCGAACGGGACCGGAGGCGTAGATCGCGGCAACTCGGGGGCCGTGGCGGGCTCAGAGAGTTCGGCAGGGTTCAGTGGTCATGCAACGGGTAAGGGCTCCGTTGTCCATATTGGCACCTCCCTGTCTGTCTGTGGTTTCCCGGCATACCCTGGGTGACGACAGGGGATACCAGTAAAACCGGGAGGGTGGGGGATAGGACAAAGTCACGGTGACCGATGAGGGAAATGCCGGAGGTATGAGAGGGGCCGGTTCAGTGGGGGTACAGGGGGATGACCCAGGGTGTTCTCGTGGTGGGGTAGAGAGGATGGCACCAGAGGCTAAGGGGAGATCCATGAGGCTCGGGGGTGCTGCCGAGGTTACCCTGGTCACACTATGTAGGCGTGCCAGTGCCGCGTCCACTGGATCCTCGGATGTGAGGTTATCTGCCCCGAGTCTCGCCCTAGGTGGTGGCTCGTGTACGTCAGCAACGACTGTCAACATTTACAGGGATGAATGCCAGGGTAAGAGGGTCATCTTAGGCCGGGTAAGGGATGTATGTACCCGAGTTCTTTTTTTTTAGATTTAGGAGAAGAGGGGAGGCTTGTTGGATGGTCGGCGAGTCTGGAGACTCACTTTGGCGTCTCCCCCTCGTTGATATACCCCGGGCGCTAGGTTTGGGTGTGTTCTCAGAGTGCAGTGAGAGCAGGGTTCTTGGGGTACGGAAACCGAGATTTCCGATTCCAGAGTTCTGCGAAGTTTGTAGCTTTGGAGATGCATGGTGGGGAGGCATGGTAGGGGGACAGGTGGATGCCGGGTCCGGCGTGGGGCCCGATCGGGAAGGAGGATTAGTAATCGAAGGGGGTTTGAGTGGCGAATCCGGACGGCGAGCCGAGGCAACTGAGCAGAAGGCAGCAGCATAAGAAACCCCCGGCTTCACCTCCCAACTCTGCCCCTTGTCTCGCGCCTCTCGGAGGCTGATGAAGTCCGCCACCCGTAGGGCCCAGATCGCCTTCTCAAACTTAAAAATGATACATTCGCGAGACAAAGAAGGATGTGCGCCGGCGCAGTTTGAGTACTTAGGCGAATTGGAACATCGTTCTGGGTGGGCGATATCCCCGCAACGTACGCACAGTTGTTGTGGATGTCGGCATACCGAAATGACATGCCCGAACTTATTGCATTTAAAGCAACGGGTCGGGTCTGGAATGTATGGGCGGACCGAGAACTCGCATGACGCGCGGTCTCCCATGCCCCACACAATACGACCGGGACGGATAGGGGGTTGAACTTGAGGAGGAGGCGCGGGGTGGGGGAGGAGGTACCTCCTTGAGGAGACGTAAATCGATGAACCTTAATGATACCCTGGGGTGTGAGGTCTTCTAGTAATACATTCTCGGGTATCAACAATAAACGGGTAGCGACGATAGTGCCCTGACTTTGGTTCAGGTGAGGCTGCGGTGTAACGGTAACCAAGCATCCGAGAACTTATGTGAGGGAGAGTAGGGCATTCGTTTCTGCCGCTGTTCGCGATTTTATATGGAGGGAACCATCCTTCTGTGGTCGAACGTCGTAACGGCTAGAGTTGCTGCGCGTGCGGATCACTTGGAACGTTCTTTCAGAGTTGGACGGTATTTGTGAATACTGGGTAGGGATAGGGAAGCTGCTGATTCGAGGTCGACTGGGACATCTAGTGATCGATAGGACGGACGCGGGCGCCGACCTCCCCGTACGTCGCGGGGCTCTCTCCGTGGGGAGGTGGGTTGGTGGCGGGTAAGAGGAACATAGGAGAGAGCGAGAGGCCTGGCTTTGTGTGCGAGTCTTTCGTGGAACTTGTTGACTTGCCCATAGCTGGCTGAGGGGAGCTGTGGTGGGACCCTTGCTCCAGAAGAGGTGTGTCCAAAGGCATGTTCGAGGTACAGGTTGCGGTCGGTAACGAGGGAGGAGAATGCGAGTGTTCCGCAGCCAGAGGGTCAACCCCCCTCAAGACGTGGTCTTCCAGTGGTAGAGAACTCGGGGGCCTGGTCGCCCACCACCAGAGTTCTAGGACAAGAATTATAAGTATCCATACGCTAATAGTTAGAGAAAAACGGACCCAGGGGACGCGAGAAACTGCCTACCAGTGAGAAAGGGAGGCCGAGCGCAAACCGCCGGGGCGGGGTACCTCGTCCCCAGGAAACACCGTCGGTTTAAAAACGGGGTCCCGTGATGCGAAAGTTTGCCCCCAAACGGCGCAAAGGCCCCAGTCACCCCAATCCCACCGGCCTGGACACCCAACCATCCAACACAGTGACGCCCTAAGGGTGTCCGTCACCTCCAGAGGACAGCACTGGAGACCTGTACTGGGAGCCAAAGACTTTAGTGGCTCTTAGCCCGGTCTCCACAGTAGCCTGTCCGGCATGGGTGACCCTTCCGTGGGCTAAGCCCCCGCCGACGTAGCCCACTGCGTCAACACGGGAGGAGCCCACCCACCGCCAAAGGCGGGGTTTATAATATATATATATATATATATATGTTACAGGGAATCTGTGTAACTAGGGATTTCATGAAATCCCTAAAATGTTCAGGGATTTCATGTAAGGTTAAGTCGTGATATTTTCATTAAATCTACGGGAAAATTATTGAATGGCCGGTTAAATGAATCCCCGGTTAGGTTAATTGGGGGATGGGACGATTCATCGCCGCCATCTCATCGCCGTCGACTCATCGCCGCCAACTCAACGCCAACCAAACTCATCGCCGACCCAACTCATCGCCGATCCAACTCATCGCCAGTATGGCTCATAAAACAACGCAAATAATAGTAAAAAAAATAAAATGATTAGGAAAGGAAAAGATGATTAATCATTATATTATTTATTATTTATTAAATTATTTATTTATTATTTATTATTGTTGGCAAATTATTTATTTATTAAATTATTTATTTATTATTTATTATTGTTGGCAAATTATTTATTTATTAAATTATTTATTTATTATTTATTATTGTTGGCAAATTTTTCTCTGCCTCGCTGGCTGGAAATATGCTCCATCTTGAAGGGTTTCTGAAGTTTAACAGTAGAAGCTTAACAGAAATATAAGATACTAACATCTTTTTCAAGCTTAAGTAAAGTTGCCAGCTTTCTCTAGAAGAAAAACATGTTAATAAAGTAAAGTTGGTTAGTTTTCCTAGTTATTAATTAATAATATAGAAAATTTAGAATATAGAATCTTATATTATCAAAATATTCAAAATATAAAATATTTATAATTTCCATTGTGTATATTGTGTATACATCTAGATTTTTCTGGTGATGAGTTGACTGACGATGAGTTGGATCGGCGATGAGTTGGCTGGCGATGAGTCGGCGGCGATGAGTCGGCGGCGATGAGATGGCGGCGATGAAAAGGTACCGACCCGTTAATTGCACGTCCGGTTACGTCAACTGTACACTAGTGCGGGTCGAAATTTTATATTGAATAACCAGGCATTGCAGGGGGTTTCTATGGTTCCGAAAAGCCTTCTGATAACTTCTTTTTACTGTGCGAAGTGCTGTAGGGGTAGCACAATTTTGGGGTTTTTTGCATCTCATGTCTTGTACTCTGACATATAATAACATTTTTCCTGGTGTTTTAAATCCTAATGCAATGATGCAAAATTAAATGCTAATTGAAATATGATATATAAATGAAACAAAATGTGTTGTTATTTATTGACAATAGCCAGGGCCGGATTTAGGAGTGGGCAAAGTGGGCAGCTGCCCATGGGCCTCCACATCTTGGGGGCCTCCACATATTGACAAGCCATTATCAAAATAGAAAAAACCCGAAACTAGAAAAACCCGATAGATGATCAACAAAAAAACACGCGCATCCAATACCACTGTAGTACATAAACTTTTACCAATTACTATTTGTTGTGTACTGATTATTATTTTGTTTTTATTACTCTTTTAGGCCTACTCTCACTATAATGGAATACCCGAGTAACCCGAGGCTTTCATTTTTTGCAGAAATGAGTGGAATGGACAGACACAAGAGTGCACGATGTTTTGAAAGTGTATGTATGTTAATTATATTATGAATCTTATGGATGACTTCAATTATGTCTTCCCCAAGGTAGGGGGGCCTCCACATGGAGGCTGCCCAGGGCCTCCACACGTCTAAATCCGGCTCTGACAATAGCCATTTAGCAGCATCATATTAAGATTTTAAATTATAGACATATTGAAGAAGGTATAGAAAAGGTTACAATTTTTAAAAATGAAACAATGTTACACCAGACGTTTTTCTAAAGTGATCTTCCTCATTTTTCCTGTAAATTCTTACTTCCATTGCCCTTTTGTGATAAAATTAGGCATTTTTTTCCTAGATTCTAAAAGATTTAGAATAAATTTTTGACGATTTTCGTAGCCATATCGTTCTTTTGATGCTTTTGTCACGAGACTGACAGCGCTCTCCAGTTTCTGACCATGACACGGGTATGGTGGAATCATCAGTGACTCGGCATGAACTTTGATAATGTCACTGTCGCTGAATTCATTTAGCAAAGGTGGTGGATATATGGTTTCTCTCTCCCAATCAATCAATTCGGTGTAATCTTCTGCCTTCAAGTTGAGTGTTTTAGGAAGTTCAAAGTTTCTCAGTTTGGGGGAAGACTTTCTGGCCTCAGTTATTCGCTGAATCGCAATTTCTCTCACTTGTTGTCTTTGATCCGTTATCATTGCTAAAAGAATATTTTCCAGTGTGGCAAATTAGGAGTTACGTTTTAAGACTGGTTCCATAATGTTTTGGAACTTTTCTTCAACATTTCTTATCAGTTGTGTAAAGTACCAAAAATTTATGGCTCCATCGATCGCTTTTGGATGTGATTTAATTTGGAACCACCCGGGAGCATAGCACTGCATTATAATCTTCACAATGTCTTTGAAACCCTGTCCTGGTTTCAGTGTTGATACATACAATCTTAGAACACGATTAGCCCGAGTGAGCCATCGCGCATGATGAGTATTTCCAGGAGATTTCGAATTCAGGTTTTCGGGACTCTGCCCGATTGAACTGATAAGCAGATGTCGTACAAGTACTTCTGATCCGTGCTGAGCTCTTTCACAACATCAGCAGGAATTTGTTTTATTCTTCCAGTTACTGGAGTGAAATTAACTATTTTTAATTTTGTCAAATCCTTTTTTATCGCTTTGCTAATATCACCTTTGAAACTGTCTGGTCCACTAGTCTGCCCATCAATTGCTTTAAATATATGCCTGAAAGGCAATTCATTCATGTGGAGCTGGCATATTAACCATTGCAAAGATCTATCTAGCTGAATCTCAATCAATTTAATCACACCACCAATTTTTCCTTTATTTAATGCTGTTCCATCACATAGTAAGGCTTTCAAAGTGTCATTACTGTCTGTATCCAAAATCAAAGTCAAAATTTCTTCTGCTATGGATCGAGATGTCCCTTTATCTGGCATGAGATGGTCTACATATAAACCTCCAGGCTCTTTGACAATGGTGTAGTGCTCTTCTTTTGTTTTACCTCCCCGAGTTAATGTATCATCCATTCTACCATCAAATCCTATGCATTCTAGATGTAAGTCCTCCGATTTCGCCTTGACAATATTTCTTTTACCAACTCGCACTTTTTCTCTCTCCACTTTTTCCCTATCAAGCATGTTAGATTCATTCAAAATTCCCATATCTTTTAAAGCTGCATTTACAATGGCGGCCGCTGCTCTGCAGCTGACGCGATAGCGATCTGCAGTAATAACCAGCTCATCGTAACGGTATCTGTTTTGTTCATGATCTGCTAACTCCAGTTCAGGTTTAAAATCATCATTTTCTTCAGTACTTTCAACCACTTCCACATCATCTAAGATGTCTAAACTTCCAGAAATATCATTGAAAGAAGCCTCCATTTTCTCTTGAGCTCTTTGTTGAGCTCATTGTTGCGCTTCTCGTCTAACTTCACTTCTTCTTGATGCAGATGTTGTAGCTCGACCAATTGGTCACAGTTGATTTCTGCATTCTTTTTGTCCTATGAAAGACTCCCATTCTTGGAATGGAATTCTTTCGATACACCTGCAGTGTGGCCTTTCTCCTTTTCTGTCATAGCAATCGCAACTGCATACGTCAAACATATCATCAAACGTTGACAACTTTGTGAAGAATTCCTCCTTTCTTCTGTTTTGGGGTATTTTATTTAATTTAGATGCTAACATCATCAGTCGGCATACTTTTATGAAGATACCTTCTGTACCAATGGAAGGAAATGAAAATCCGTTCCAGATGACTTCAATATCAGTTGTGACAATCCTATAACATTCATTGACACTACATGAACCTTTACCCTCAGCATCTTTTATTTGCCGAACAAAAAAACAGTGCCTCACTACATCAGCTTTTGAAAGTATCATGGTAGGTGGAAATCTAGTTGGCTGGCCAAAAGCAGAATTAGCCGTCTTGTTACGTGTGGCCATTTTTTAAGAGACAAATACTTAAATCATAAATCTATATCATCTGAAAAGAAAAAACACATGATTAGAAAGCTGATCGCACAATATATAGCATATAAGTAAGTCAAACGAAAATTATAACAAAGGCTCCTCAAATGTGTAAAGGGATACTTTGTGCGATCCCTAGGGGTGTAGCACAGTGCTTATTTTTTATGTAATGATAACAACATTAAGTGGAAATCCATGCATTGCGTGGCTTTTGGATATATTATTTTTTTGTCTTTCGACCCACCTTACTGTACACTAGGGTGTATCATGCTCATTGAAGCGCGAATTTTAAGATTGGCAGTATGCATTCCTATGTAAAATTAAAATTTAGGAGGGGTTTGTTTTCTTGAACATTTGCTAAAAATCACGTTTAAGTGTTCAAATTTCCACTTTTTCTTTTTCTGGTTATGTACAGAACAGCTGTGAAGGACGTACACTGTAGTACAAATGTAACAGACCGGTTTCTTACCAAACAAAACCATTGTAACGGCTGTTATAGGCTACTAGACTTTCACTGTGATAATTTTCTATGTTTCAGATACAAAGCTTGGTGAAGATTGTGTAGCCACCATGACTAAGCAAGGACGAAAGATCAGAAAAAGTTCTGGTTCAAAGCTGAGTGATCTGGTGGGTCCAGGCAAGCAGTTATTTCCCACCCAAGTTCTAACCTGGAGAGCTGTGTTTCAGAGAGGAATTCTCCTCCAGGAAGAGAAGCTGCTTCTGGATGATATGAAGAGAGCTCAGTACCCTCTGCGAGATTTGGCTAAGGACTTGGCAACACTGGTACTGGCACAGTGGCGCAAAAGCAATGCCAAGTTCACTCCTCCTGTGATCATTCAAGAGAGATCAATTGCCAGGAAGATTCTTGTCAGGTGGAATGAAATGATTGACCAGGTGAATGGCAGAGTGAAGGCTGCAAAGAGAGAGAAGAGAATATCTGAACTTCATACATTCTTTGACATAACAACCTGCAGACATGATATCACTCTCTGTGGACTTGAAGCATCTGGCTGCTCTGGCTGTTCTGCTAGAGTTCATGTCAACTGTGACTGTCCTCTGCGTCAGAAGATTCCAAAGCTAGAGCTAGAGTGGCTCCATTACCAGAGGATCAAAACCTCAGAAGTTTTAGGCTTCCGGATGGCATCTGTTGATGTGAAGGAAACAATGAAGCAGGTGAAGGCTGCTAAGAGGAAGGAGGAAGAACAGAAGGCAGCTGAGAAGAGAAACAGAAAAGAGGAAGAAGAAAAGGAGCTACTGTTTAGAGCTGATAATGGTGATGATGATGAAGATGAAGTGACTTCCTTGCAAGAGTCTCTAGGCAGAGCAGCTCCTACTGCTGACACAGATTTTTCCAGTACTGCACCAGGCACAAGCTCCAGTGTCAACACTGGTAAAGTCTCCACCTCTGCCAGGAGGAACTACAAGATATCTCAAGCACTGCTGCGGCTGCTGTCAGGTTCAAGGTGGCAAACACTCCTGCAACAGCCATTGCAACTGGTTTCTTGCAAGATCTCATCAAAGCTGGCCATCTATCTGCTGATAAGGCATATCTAGCTGTTGACAGGATGAAGATGTGGAGGAGCAAGGAGTCTTGTAATAGGTGCCTCGGTGGAGGCCCTGGAGAAAAGGACAGAGGGAAAGGAGATCAAGGGGATTCTCTTTGCTGGAAAACAAGATAAGAAGACAAAGAGCATGTGGTACAATGAAGAAACTAGCCGCTTCCACCCTGATAGAGCACTATAGTGTTACCTGGGAACCTGAGGGGAAGTATCTCTTCCATTGTACACCAGAAGAACGTGAAGAAAATGAGAAACCTGCACTGAAGATAGCTCAGGCTCTGTTTGAATGGATTAGTACTCATGGTGCTAAAGATACTATTGTGGTCCTTGTGGTGACTCCACCAACACAAACACAGGACCTGATGGAGGAGCCATCACTCACTTGGAGAGACTGCTAGATCACAAGTGTCACTGGCTGATATGCCAGTTACATATTAATGAACTCAGCCTCAGGCACATGATCATCAAGCTTGATGGCCCAAAGACGCACAAGTCTGAGTTCATTGGCCCAATAGGAAAACTTTTGGAGGAGATCAATGACATACCTGTCAACTTTAGCTTCAAGGCTCTGCCAGAAGAAGATATAATTGAACTGCCAGAAGACATTGTACAGAACCTTAGCACTGACCAGAAGAACTGCTCCCTACTGACCAAAGCTCTCAAGACAGGAGATTTGAGCAAGGAAGTTGCTGGTCTGAAGTGTGGCCCACTGAATCAGTCACGCTGACTGACTACAGGTGAGGCTCTGTTGATGCTGTGGATGAGGCAGCATGGTCTGAAGGAGGAGGTGTTGAAGAAGCTGGAGGTGCTGCTGAAGTTCTGTCTGGACTTCTACTTCAAGATGTATTTTGAGATGAAGGTGAAGCACCACATGAGGTATGGACCTCACCATATTGTGACCGCTCTGGAACTGCTGAGAAGCCAGACCTCTGAAGTCAGGAACATAATCACTCATGTGATAGTTCGTGGAGCACATCATGCTCACAGTAAGAACCTCATTGCCTCTCTCCTGTGCAGTGAGGATGAGGAGGAGAGGGCAT